>JZKD02S1673065.1:810612-842075 GCA_000966675.3 Picea glauca | reverse complement strand
CACACAAAACCTTTAACAATATCAACGTAATAATGTCAATGAACACTAGGATCAATACTAATCCCATTATAAGCATGCACATGAAATTATAATGTGTCAATCATAGGATATATAATCCAAATGGTCCCAAGCATATAGGTCCACATAATGTATCTTGAATTCTAGCACATACAAGACACCTTTCCATTCTAACACAATGTAGGGTCCATGAATGATGAATTTATTGATGACAATGACTATAATAACGAGGACGATGACGTTGGAAGTGATGATGATCATCATCATTCTAATCATTTTCATCTTCATCGTCATCGTCGTATAATCATATGATGATATCAACATCTTCCAGATATATCTTTGCACCTTATGATCATCTTTTCCAAAGGAATGCATTGTAATCCAATCACCTTTTTGTTGTATAGTACAATAATGAAACTCAATTCATTGTTCGTTCCATGACATAAGCATTATTTTGTATGAAAATAATCTATATGATGCAAGCTTATGATAAGAAAAATATTATAAAATTATAAAAAATCAATGAGATAAAGGTTTTAACAAAGTTAACATATTGAATAAATTTTTCCAATCCTATTACATCTTTTAATTGCCTCTACTTGCATTCCTAGTTTTGTTGTTATATTTAAACCTAGATTCATCATGAGATATTTATGACCCTTATTCACTTCTTTGTTAGGGTTTTGTTGCCTCTTTTTTCATAGTTGCACATTCTTGTCTTAGTTCTGGTTTTGATTTTCCTTGTAGAGTATTAGTTGTGATAAACTAGAGAATTATGGCCTTGATAACTCTAGGTGCTCTAAATGATACTAGGATAGCCACTTGGGGCACAACCCCAATTTGAGATCAATATATTTTGTGGAAAAATGTTAGAAAAATAAAGAAATGAGCAAAAAATTACACTATCAACCAACAATCAAAGCTAGGAACAATGATAAATCAAAGAGTTCATCAGTAAAATAGACACAACTAAACCTCTTGTAATGACAAGGATGATATGATGATGAACAAGACAATGACAATGACAATCTTGATGATGATGATGAGGATGAAAATGATGAGGATGAGGATGAGAATGAAAATGATGACGATGGCATTGATGTGATTATATTACAATGACAATGACAATGACAACGATGATGAGGTTGATGATGATGTTCGATTATATTACAATAGCGATGATGATTATTATGATGGAAATGATGATGTGATTGTATGATGATAATGATTATGATGATGATGTGATTATATGATGTTGATGACTATGATGATAATGACAATGATAATTTGGTATTAATGAATGTACTCATAATGTGTGATGACGATGATGAGAAAGAGATGAAGGAGAAGAGGGAGAGAAGGAGATCATATACGATGATGACAATGATGATGACGATATTAATTGTAATAATTATGATGATGATGATAATTGTACCAATGATAATGACAATGATGACAACAATGACCATGACGATGATGACAATGACGATGATGATATTAATTGTACTAATTATGATGATGATAATAATTGTACCAATGATAATGACAATGATGACAACAATGACCATGACGATGACGATGATGATGACAATTTTGTTTTCTCACTGATAATGATGATCGACGATGATTGTATTGATGACAATGAATACCATGAAAATAATGATCATCGTTGTCGTCGTTGTCATCATACCCATTCTCAAGGCCCATCCTTATGATTTCCACACATGATAGTTGACAAATCAACATCCTCAAGAATGCGAGGTCAATATTTTTCAATTAGACTCTACTTCCTCATCAATGGAACTTTTTATATATGACACTTGGAACCATAAAAAAATCATGGGAGGTTAATCCTCTTCAACTCCACTTATAATAGTCTACAATTAATGACCTGTCTTTTGCATCTCATGCCCAAGGGCACCCTCAACTCCATTATGAATAATGTTTTGCATGGGAACTCTAATGTTGTTCATCCTGACTCAGTGTCGTATCTTTTGGATCTCATGTCTAGGGACATCCTCAAATCCATTTGTGATAATTTTGTGTATGTGAAGTTTAGTACTAACCATTTTAACCCAACAACTTATCTTTTGAATCTCATGCCTAAGGGCATCCTCAACTCCGGTTACAATAATTTAATGTTTGGTCTCTCTAATATTATATATGATAATTGATTGTCCTTTACTGTGAATATAATGCATAGGGCCATCTAGAAAACACCAAGCCACACTCATGCTAGGAATCCAACCCATGTCCATGGCTAAGAATAAAATGTAAGAATTTTCCAAATGTTCCTCAATTCCTCTTGTAGTAATTTCATGGTTGGGATCTCTACTATTAACAATCTTAATGAAACTACTTATATTTTGGATTGAGTCATTCCTAGGGTCATCCTTAAAGCATTAATCCATTCTAGTGTCAGGAATAAAACCTATTTCCATGGATAGGAATGGAACTCAATATTTATAAAAAAAAATAAAATTATATATATATATATATATAATATATATATAAAAACAATAAATAAAAAAAATGAAAATAAAACAACATAAAACATAAAACGAAATACAAATCATGCGCACCACTATACACAGTCGCACACCAGGGATTACGCACGCAGGCTAGGGCACAAGTATTTGCATGCACGAGAGGAGGCTAGGGCACAATATTTGCACTCTTAATGGAAGGGAGAGGAGGATGGGAGAAGGAGGAGAAGGAGGGAGAGGTGCACGGGAGGAGGGCACGTGGGAGGAGGCTAGGGAACATGTATTTGCAGAGGAGGGCACACAATTTTTCCCCCATCCTTGGTAAATTTACTAAGACTCATTCATATTGTATTCTAACATTATTTTATTCCAGGATGGGCTACCAATAATGTTAGGGTGTTTACCTTACGAAGTTGAGAATTGTGTGGCATAGCCTAGCCTGGTAGAAAACATTGTTTTAGGGTAGCCTGGACATTACATAATTTCATGGTAGATTTGTATGTTTTCTCTCCTCCTCTATCTACATTCAAGCCTTTAGAATCTTATCCCTCAAGATCTGGATCAAGATCCAATTAAAGGTTATTTGGATAAAATTGTGTTAAAGTATGAGAATCACATTTGGACACAACCTTTGGACTATGAACATATATCATTGTATTGTAGATTTTTATATTGGCATGGGCACATGAAAACCTCATGCTTGAAGGAAAATGTATCTTAGATTAAAAACTGGTCAAATAGTAACCCACTTGGGGGACTGGGTGTTCAGTCACCAATGGGTGGCTCTAACTTCATATCCAGAGGTGTCCATTCCTGGGACTTTAGTGAATGAACTTAGACCACCCATTTAAATGGGAGATGTAAACATATATTTTTTTCCATTTAGAGGTTCGACCTCCACATTTACTTTAGTCTAAGTCCTTTGGGTACTGATCAATGAACCATTGTCTACCACTTGAGGGGTTGTACCTTTCGATGAATGCAAGGTCATCTCGTTGCATTGGGATCCGACCATCATATTGAGAAACACCTAGTTTCACTGACAACATCACTTTCCTTCATCTCATTATTCCTCAATTAAGCATGGGTTATCTAACCATACTTCTAGGATAACTCAATCCACAAAGTGTCTTCCCCTGAGGGCTTTCACGATAAGGGGACCACTTTGGAGTTCATCCATCTATACTTCCTATCAACCATGACAAGACAATAATGAGTCACCTTTACATCAAACAAACTTGGGTCCATTACCCAAACCTTTGTGCTACCAGGCCATATGTACTTCCTATCAACCATGACAAGACAATAATGAGTCATATTTACATCAAACAAACTTGGGTCCATTACCCAAACCTTTGTGCTACCAGGCTTTCTTCAAGGGTTGACATCAATGCCAACCAACCTTAATCAACAATCTCCCCCTTTGGCATTGATGGAAACACTTTGATGCAATACTGAAATCATATCACTCATGCTCCCCTTGGAACCATGCCTTTGTCCTCTGCATCTGATAAATCTCTCCCCCTTTTTCATCAATGGAAAAAGTATCTTTCTATCCGGGGCTGCTCCCCTTGACTGAACTGTCGTCTTATGGTGATTCCTCATGTACATCTAAGACATATAATATAATAATTAAAAAAGAATTCATTTTGGAGTAGAAATAACTCCAAGTCTCTGGCAAAGATATTCAAAGGCTTCCCGTGGAAGTGGTTTTGTAAAGATGTTAGCCACTTGTTCTTTTGTGCCCACATACTCAACTCTGATGTTCTTTTCTGCAACCTGCTCCCATAGAAAGTGATACTTGATTGGAATGTGCTTCGTCTTGGAGTGAATCGTTGGGTTCTTTGAGATACTGATGGTGCTTGTATTATCACAATAGATTGGAATGGGCTCATCATACTCAACATGTATATCTGTCAGAGTTTGTTTCATCCAAAGAACTTGTGTACAACATGATGTTTCTACAATATACTCTGCCTCGGCTGTAGATAAAGATACTGATGATTGTTTATTTCTTATCCATGATACTAAACACTCACCTTAGTAGAACAATGCTCCACTGGTGCTTCGTCGCTCATCAATACAACCTGCCCAATCTGCATCTGTGTAGGAAATAAGTGATAGATTCTTTCCTTTTGGATACCATAATCCAAACTCTTATGTTCCTTTGAGATATCTGAAAATCCTCTTCACTGCTAATACATGTGATTCCTTTGGTGCTGCTTGAAATCATGCCACCTCTCCAACTGCCTGCATTACATATGGTCTCAATAATGTCACATATAGTAGGATGCCAATCATTGACCTATATTGCCTTTGATCCGTAGACTTCGAATCATCATCTTTGCTCAACTTGTAATTGGTTTGCATGGGAGTGATAAATGGTTTGCAATATTTCATTCTGAGCCTCTTTAGAATTTCTCTGATATACTTGGTTTGAGAAATAAAAATTCCTTGGTTGTTTTGACGTATCTAAAGTCCCAGAAAGAAGGATAGTTCTCCAAGTAATGACATTTCAAATTCATTCTGCATATCTTTTGCAAATTTCTGGCTTAACCTGTCATCATCACTACCAAAAATAATGTCATCAACATAAACTTCAACTAATAAAACATTACCTTGACTTACCTTGATGTAGAGGTTGTTGTTTGCACTTCCTTTTCTGAAACCTGCCTGCTGCAGATACTTATCCAGTCTAGAGTACCATGCTCTAGCAGCCTATTTTAGACCATACAAGGATTTCTTTAATTTACACACATAATTTGTGTTCTTTGACAACTGAAATCCTTCTGGTTGTTCAATGAAGACTTCTTCTTTAAGTTCCCCATTCAGAAAAACTGATTTTACATCCATCTGATATACTTTAATATTTTTGGAGCATGCATAAGCTAAAATCAAATGGATTTCTTCCATTCTAGCAACTGGGGAAAATGTCTCTTCAAAGTCGATTCCTTCAATCTATGCATATCCTTTACATACTAATGTAGCTTTGTTCCTTGTAACTTGTCCATCTTCATTCAATTTATTCCTAAAAACCCATTTTGTGTCGATCACATTCTTATTCTTTGGTCTTGGAACCAATTCCCAAGTGTCATTTTTCTCTACTTGATCCAATTCTTCATCCATGACCTTATTCCAAAATTCATCCTTGTTGGTGTCTTCAAAATAGTTTGGTTCAATTGCAGATAAGAGTGCTAGGTGTGTTTGTTCTGGTGAATAGATTCTTCTTCTAGTCTCAACTCCTGCATCTTTGTTTCCGATAATCTGATCTGAAGGATGATTCTTGTGTACTCATTTACTGGGTGTCTTTGAAGACACTTGTTGAACTTTCTCTTCTTCTTCTGTCGAATTCTCTTCATCTTCCTCTTCTACTTATTTTTCATCTTCTGCTTATTCTTCAGAGGGTTGTTTCATTGATTCATTTTCTTCTTACTTTGATTTTGGTCTTCCTATTTCATCAATTGTCGCATTGATGTTTTCCACAACTTTGTTCGATCTTAGATTGTAACACTTGTATGCTTTCCTTGTACTTGAGTAACCAACAAGTACTCCTTTTTCCACATGAGAGTCAAACTTTCTCATTCTGCCATCTTCTCTTTTGATATAGCATTTGCTTCCAAAAACTCTGAAGTTCTTCACATTTGCTAGTCTTCCTTTCCATAGCTTGTAAGGAGTTTTGTCGGTGTTGTTTCTGAGCATTACTTTATTTTGAATGTGAACTATTGTATGCACTTCTTGCGTCCAAAAAATATCTGTCAATTTTGAATCCATTAGCATTGTTCGAGCCATTTCCTGTATTGTCCTGTTATTTCTTTCAACAACGCCATTATGTTGAAATGTCCTAGCAACGGAGAATTATCTTTTTATTCCATGATTGCTGCAGTAGTCCATAAATTACTTTGAGGTGAACTCTCCTCCATTATCAGATCTCAAGCATTTGATTTTTGAATCCATTTCATTTTCAACCATTTCCTTGTAGATCTTGAATTTTTCAAAAGCTTTTGACTTATTCTTGAGAAATCAAATTGTAGTCATTCTTGTATAATCATCAACTAATAACATAAATCATTTCTCGCACTTTAAGCCCTTTGTTGTAGTTGGTCCAACTAGATCAGTATGCACAATTTCCAGTGGTCTTGTTGTTGAATATTCCTTTTATTTGAACATGGTCTTTGTTTGCTTTCCTTGTTGACAATGCTTCCATAAATTACTGGTTGGTTTCGTGATTTGGGGCATTTCTGACTGCTTTTCTTTTGCTTACTTTAACAAGGTTATCAAAATGCATGTGACCCATTCTTTTGTGCCATAGCCAATTTTCATCTTCCCTTCCTAGACAACACTTTTCATTTCCAATTTCACTTAACACGTATATGTTGCTTGAAGTTCTTGCAGCTGTAGCAACCAATTTCCCTGAAAATTCTTTTCTTATCTCACACTTTTGTGAATTGAAAGTAACTTTATGACCTTGGTCACACATTTGAATCACACTTATAAGATTATGTTTCATATCTTCTACTAGTAGAACATTTTCTTCCTTTTCATTCTTGTTTCCAATTTGGACTGTGCCTTTTCCAATGATTTTGGCTGAATCATCTGTTCTAAAGGAGAATGATCCATCTCTTTCCTTTCGTAATGTAAGAAACTTGTCTCTATCACCTATTATGTGTTCTGAACACCCACTGTCAACATACCAACCACATTTCTTCTTCTTAGCTTGTAGAGCAATTATGCATTCTTCATTTCTATACTGAGCTTGCTTTCTTATCCATGTCCTTTTCTGAGGTTCATGTCTGTGACTATTGTTATTCTGTTGAGGTTCTTTAGGAGGGACTGACATTCTGCACTCTTTGGCCATGTGTCCAAAATGGTTACATTTGTAACATTCCACTTCAGTGCTCAAAGATTCAAACCTGTTGTAACTTCTTCTATGTGTTTCACTAGGCCTTCTTGAATAACCCCTTTGTGTATGAATCTCAAAGTTGTTATTGTTCCTGTTGTTAGCTCTGCAATTTACAGCTTTATGTCAAAAATTATTACATGCATAACATAAACCGAAAAATATAGTTTGATACCTGGGAGTTGAGGATATTCTAAAAGGAGGTGCTCTTGTAAATCCTTATTCTTCTTGAGGCTTATTTGTCGATTGTTGATTATGAAATCTGAATCTTCTCGGTGGAGGAGTGTTCCTGTAATCTTCCTGGTATATCTTTCTATCCCCTTTGAATGTTTCTGCATAGATTTTTGGATATGTTTCTTGCTCTGTTGTTTTGGAGCTTGATCCCTTTTCTATTTGATTGTATCCAAGTCCAATCTTGTCAAAATGAGATTTTTGACTGCTGATAATGTCATCCAAAACTTTTGAGCTATTCTGCATATTTTTCTTTTGAATACTCTTTCTTAATGTGACAATCTCTGCTTCCAAGTTTCCAATGATCTTGTCCTTTTCTTCTAGCTATTCTTTGAGTGTTTCTTCAATTCTTTTATCTTCTTCTATTTGAAACTTCAATTTTTTGATCATTTGTTCTAGTTCTTGAGTGTTTTCTTTCTTGTCTAGTTCTTCTTGTAGTTTCTTGTTTTTATTCTTTTCTCTTCTGATAACTTCTATGGCACACATTAATTCTTCTCAAAAGTCAACTTCTACCTCTTCAATTTATTCATATTCTTCTTTGGCTTTTTCATATTCTTCTTCGGAGTCTTCTTTATCATAGTCTTCTACTGCCATGAATAAAACTCTTCCTGTCTCACTGTCATTGACTTCATCTTCATTTGATGATGAGATGCCTTCTTTGGTGCATAAGCTTTTCTTGAAAACTTTCTTTGTAGTTCTTTTGCCTTTATATGTTTGTTTGCCTTTTGAGTAACCTTCATCATTTCTCTTTTTCTTATGAGGACATTTGTTAGCAAAATGACCAATACCATCACAATTAAAACAAATTAAAGGAAGCTTACCTCTATACCTACCGTCAGTTCCCTTGTTCAGTATTTTGACGAAGTTGGCCACTTCTTCATCATCTTCCGAGACGTCACTGTTGCTGCTATATTCTTCTTGTTGCTTTTTCTTTTTCTTTGATCTTTTGGATTCTTTGAAGGCTGCTTCTTTTACATCTAGATTTTCCTGTTCAATTCTCATTTCATATGCTGTGAAGATTCCATGCAGTTCGTCCATGCTTATTGAGTTTAGATCTGATATTTCTTCTAGTGTTGATATCTTAGGGTTAAATCTCATAGGAAGAGATCTTAGTACCTTTTGAACAATTATGGATTCTTCGATTTATTCTCCCAATCCTATGATTGCATTCATTGTTTCATCAACTCATAAGAATTATTCTCATCTTCCTTCATTTTTAGTTGTTCAAACTGACCTTTCTAAGTTTGAATCTTTGCTGCTCTAACTTTTGTATCTCCTTCATAAATATTTCGAAGCTTGTCCCAAATCTCTTTAGCATATTTACAATGTGAAACTTTGGTGAATATTGTTTCACTGAGACCATTCAGAAGTGAATTTGTGGCTTTGGAATTATTCAGACCGAGTTTTACTACTTTGTCATTTGTTGGTGGAACTGTTAGTGTTGTGTAACCATCTACAATTGATTTCCAAATTTCAAATCCCTGTGCCTGTATATATGTCTTCATCCTTATGCTCCAAAAGGCATACTTTTGTCCATCAAACTGTGGTATTCCATTTTTATACAAGTTGTTGCTCTCCATGATCTACCTTTCAATGGTTAAACTGATTTCTGAAGGAACCTACTCTGAAACCAATTGTTGGAATACTCAGAGGGGGGGTGAATCAATAATAACGCAATTATAATCCTTTTTCACCAAATAATCCAAGTGTCATATCAATGTAGAATTATTATCCAATAATGAGCAATAAGAAATGAACAGTCACACACATACACAGTACACCATTATTTTACGTGGAAACTCAAAGTGGGAGAAAACCACGGAATGCTTTTTCTTATATGTCTTGAAGAATTACATTCATTGGAAGCACCAACTTTCTTTGTTTTCCAGCTGCAATTGGAAGGAGGCTCCAACCCCCTAGTTTCTCATGCTACAACTTGAGGGAAGATCCAACTCCCCAATTCTCTAGCTACAACCAGAAGGAGGCTACAACCCCCTATGTTCTTCGGCTACAATCAGAAGGTGGCTACAACCACCTATCCTTGCCATGTCCAATCACCCTGAAGTATAAGTGTCACACTATCACTGTGAGATATACTACTGTACAACTGTATCAACCTATATCATTGACCTGTATCAAACCTGTACAACTTCCTTGTAAGCAGTCTGTACCTGAACTAAACATGTATCAACAAAAATACAACAGGTACGCGACTTGTAGTGTTGCAACCTGCGTATCCACGTGCTCTATCTGTTATGCAACCCGCGTATGACTTCTCTTGAAAAATTTGAACCATCTGTAACTTGTCATTGTATCCAGACTGTAAATGTACCCTGTGCATGCATCCTCATACATAACCTTTACTCAAGGAAAGTATGTCTCTCTCTAGTCATGTGCCATATAGGTGTGTGTAATCATGAACAAGTATAATATCCCTCACATGATCTTAGTCATCAAACCCTTTATGATATTTAGCCTCTCAATAAATCAACTACTACACAAATACAAGATCTCAACCATGTACCATAAAAACCCTTATCCATATGACAAGAAATACAAAATGTGCCTCACAAGAAGTATCAATGATAAATATACCAACACTGTATTTCTGTAGATCTGAATTATGCAGAATATCCCATGTAGCCACTAGTCTCTCTAGGGAGAATCCTCAAATCGCCATTGCCATTCCTCATGCATACATCAAAATCCAACTATTCATAGAAATAAGAAATACCTTTTGAACCAATGGATGGATCTAATGTATCTGAGCACTTTAGACCTTCCTGAGAGCTTGATCTCAGAATCTAGAACCTCTACATCTTCATCTTCTCAAGTTTCCATGGCTTTACCAACATGTACTCGCCCTATACACAACCAACCTGCGTATGTACGCACCCTATTCACAGACAACCCACATACATGTACGCACCCTATACACAACCAGGCCATGTATGTATGCACCCTATTCACAGAAAACCCACATACATGTACTCACCCTATACACAGATAGCCCATGTATGCCTCAGAAAATAGGGTTTTTTGTATTCATTGTAATTTTGAGAATTTCGCCATCAACCCTTCATGCTACCTCAGACATTCGCCACTTCAGATGTATCCACAAGTATTTACAATAAGCTTTACACAAGAAAATAGATATACAATATGTACAAGTGTATCTTTAATGAGTGAGCTTTACCTCTTATTTATATCTTCATGTAGCCTTACACTTTTCTTATTTTAGGGCTTTTGCATTTAAAATAATTTCTTTTGCAAGACACTTTGACTCTTGGGGGATTCTATAAGACTCATGAGGGTTCTCCAACTTCATATGGTCATAACTCTCTAACCGTGAGGAGTTATGTGACGTTCCACATACCATCGGAAATGGCATGACAAGAACTATGCATCTAGGATAGTTTCACTGACAAAATAATTGTCTTTCATCTCATTATTCCTCAATTAAGCATGGGTTATCTAACCATAATTCTAGGATAACTCAATCCACAAAGTGTCTTCCCGTGATGGATTTCACCATAAGGGGACCACTTTGGAGTTCATCCATCTGTACTTCTTATCAACCATGACAAGACAATAATGAGTCATCTTTACATCAAACAAACTTGGGTCCCTTACCCAAACCTTTGTGCTACCGGGCTTTCTTCAAGGGTTGACATCAATGACAACCAACCTTAATCAACAGAAGTTGCCTTCTAGAAATCTAGAGAAGCTCAGATGGAAATTGATAGTGAAACAATACCTCCTCCTCCTTCAACAATTTATAGGGAGACAAATATTATTCCAGATGAGCCAACAACTCCAGTTGACCCAGTTGCTCCAGCAGACTCAGTTGCCCCAAGCAACATACCTAGAGACATCACAGTTGGACATAAAAGACCTACTTGGGCTCGACAAAATTTAGAATGATTTGGGCCTAATCCATTATTTATTGGGACTATAAGTATGACAAAGATTAGATGAGATTTTCCTAAGTCAAGAAAAATACACTATGGAGATACTAAAAAGATTCAAAATGATAGATTGTAAATCCATGCCTACTCCAATGGTAATGGATTTAAAGAAGATGAGTGACACTTATTTAGGAGACGTAGATCCACATTTATATCAACAACTTATTGGATCTTTGATGTATCTATTTAACACCACACCAAACATTTTCTATGCAGTAAATGTGCTTAGCCAGTTTATGAGCCAACCAAAACATACACACTGGATAGCTGCAAAAAACGTATTGAGATACTTACAAGGAACAATCGGTTATGGCCTGAGATATGTAGCCAATGTAGAATTAAGATTGGAAGGATATGCCAATGCAGATTGGACAGGAAGTGCAGTGGACAGAAAGAGCACTTCAGGTTGTTGATTCACCTTAGGATCAACCATGGTTTCCTGGTGTAGCAGAAAACAAAGCTTTGTGGCTTTAAGTACAACAGAGGCAGAGTACATTGCACTGAGTGTGGCAGTTCATGAAGCTGTATGGCTTCAAAAACTTTTGACATACTTGTTTGATCATGAGATGTATCTGATGACTATTCATTGTGACAACCAAAGCTGTGTAAAGATCTCCGAGAACCCAGTGTTTCATGACAAATCGAAACACATTGAAATCAAGTATCACTATATCAGAGGCATGGTGCAGAGGAAGACAATACATGTTCAATATCTTTCTACTCATGAAAAAATTGTAGATATCTTCACTAAACCACTTGCTAAGACAAAGTTTGAGTATTTCCATGAGAGACTTGTCTTGATGGAAAATGTCTCCCTAGCTAAGAGGGAGTGTTCATGAATGCAACTATGTGAGACATTCTCCATCTTACAAACCTGTCAGGTGTGGATCATTGCAACTATGAGAAGTATTTCTCTCATCTTACAAACCTGAGAGAAAGCCCCTAAGAAGGGTGCATGGTTCCCACCTGAGACAGAGCTAGGAGCGTAGAGATGACCTCCTCCATTCAGAGAGTGAGAAGAAATCTAGATGATTATCCAGTGGGAAAGGTGATCTGATGAGTTGGACATGCCTGTGGCTGAGCACAAGGTGAACGTGTGAAATCCCAAAGTGTTGGGTGCATCATCATGTGAACATAAATGAAGATGGTGTGTTAGCCTCCTCTAAGCAGCAGAGTTGACGAGAAAACTCCAGATGATTCTCCTGTGTGAGGCAGTGGGAAAGAAGATCTGTAGAGTGGACATGTATGTGGATGAGCACAGGTGAATGTGTGTATATCTAGTTCTTCTATGTAATGCAGTGATCCAAAGCTATGACATCCCTATGGATGTGCCCCTAGTGTATGAGAACTAGTGAGTGTATCAGATCCTTTGCTATATGTTGTTCAAGAGTCAGACCTACCTGTAACCCTAATTATTATGTAAAGGGTATAGGTCGGACCCACCTTAATATGATTAATAATAAATGTGAAAGATAATTAATATGATTAATATTAATTATAATAACAATAATGATAATAATAATTATAAAGTGACTTAGAGAGGTCGGCCCTTGTTGGCCCTTGACCAAGTTTTGGGGAATACTTGGTCAGATCTGACCATTTTGGGACTTCGAAAGCCTGTCAAATATGGAGCGCGATGCAAAGAAGAGATCATGCGATCTCGGCCCACTTTGGGTCCTTTTTGGGTTTTTGGGTTAATGTAACGGGAAAGGGATGTCGGCCCGTGGGTTTACCCATGCTTAGGCCCACTTTTGTGTGTATAAATAGATGCATAGACGAAGTAAGTAGAGGGAAATAAGTTGGATCTATGTGATCAAAGAGATGTAAGTAAGCTAAGTGTTGGTAATGACTATAAATGCTATGTGCATCTTGTAAGAGGCTAAGTGCAAGATATTGTAGAAGGCTCTGTGCTTTTAGCACAAGGAAGAAGGATCTAGCGAGCTGCGTAGATCTTCTGTCCTATGCGAAGCAAGGATTGTTGAAGCTCTGTATTGTAACTGCTTGACCAAGATAATAAAGAAGAAGACTTTGTGGACGTAGCCCCAGGGTGGGGGTGAACCACGGTAACTCTGTGTGTTGCGCTCTGTGCCTCGACCTAATGTGTTTTTCTCTCTCCTTGCTAAGTGCTTTGATGTGTTTAGATAGATCTATTGATGCTTTGTGCTTACGAGATATGAATGCATGTTAGATCTGATATGTAAGATGCTTAGTGCTTGATCTATTGAAACTAATATGTTGTATGTTTCTAAGTGATGAAACTATCTTAGGTCTAAGCATATACTATGTTGCTCTATGTTATCTGCGAAGTGAGATAAGGGTTGATTCTAGGTAAACTATTAATGCTAAGTGTTGCGCGAAGTGTGTAGTCACAGATTTGTGTCCTAGCTAAGGTTGCAGACATTTGAGTCCTACAACAACCCCTGCCTCTACCCCAGGTGAGACTTCATATGCTTCACAGGTGTTGCCGAAAGGGCTGGTAGTTAGAGTTTTGTTGGTGCACTCTTGAGCGTTGAACACTGGCTCTGCCCCTATGCCAACAAATGGTTCTGTTGTCGGGACCTGAAACTGTGATTGCTGGGAACTGGGAAGAAGAAGCTTTGTGCAAAATAAGCTCTGTGCGTAGATCTGTTCCTTAGCGTGCAATATTCTACTTGACCTGTGAAGATTTGTGCTAAGAAAGAGGTCAGATCTGCAAGAAAGAGGTAAGATCTGAAAGAAGGAGGTAAGATCTGTAAGCCCTGTGCTCTGATAAAGGTAAGAATAGTTAAAATTCTTAGATCTGAAAGCTTTGTGCTCTATAGAAGTAAGATAAGTGGAAATTTTTGTTTCTAAAGCATGAATTTAGGTATGATTGATAGATTTTGTCCTAGCTTGAATACTAGGGCATTGTTAGATGAAAGAAAGTTTGATATGAATAGATCTGATAAGAATAATGATAGATATGTTATACCTATGTATAGAAAGAATGTTTGGACTAACAAATGGATGCAGGATCCTAGAAAGAATTTCTTGCAGGCTAGCTACCATGATCCTAGTGTGCAGTACAAAAGAAGTTGGGTATCATTTAAAAGAAAGAGAGGATTGACCCTATGTTACAGTTGTAGAAGACTGGGACATCTAGCTAAGGAGTGCCCAGGTGGAAGAATGAGTTGTCTCTGTTGTAAGGCTTTGGACCATGAAGTATTAGATTTCCCTATAATGATTGCTAAGCTTGAAAGAATGAATCTGAAAGAAGAAAACCCTAAGGAAGATCCAGAAAGAGTTAGAAAAACTGTTACTGTAGATGAAAGACACCTTGAATGATCACCGACATGTCAAGTTATCAGAGATCTTTAAAGAAACATAATGCATCGAAGTAAGGATAGGAGACTTCGACAATGACTGTGTTTTGGATGAGGAAACACAGGTGAATGTCATGACAGAAATAACTTGGGAAGTTCTAGGGAGACCTGCTATGACTCCATCCCTAAGTGGAATAGGGCTATTCAGAGGAAAATTGGTAAACCTATGTGGAAGTCTCACTCAGATATCTATAGATGCCTTCATAGCAACTGGTAAAGGGAAAATAAAAGGTCTGCTCATGTTCCAACAGCCTTGTCGAGCCAATAGATGCCTTTTTTGATTGGACAAGTCTAATATAAGTAAGGGATGATTCCCCATTGTGGAATCATATCTTTCTTATGCGTTTGGAAATGACAACAAATACATCTACTTGGGAAAAGGTGCGCACCTCTCTTGGGAACTAGTCTTCTAGGGCTTAAGCACCCTCTTGTGTGCTAGGTCATTCTTGGTGGTAAAGGTATTTCTCTTGAAGAATATAGCAAAGAATTTGGCTGGGTTTTCTTCCCTTGTTGAGAAGGGTTTCCCCGGATACTTATTGTGTTCTTATGCATGGTGTTTCTTCTTGTGATCTTGGTTGCTGCAACATTAATTTTTATGGTTAAGTGAAATGAAAAAATGGAATGAACTTCATGCTTAACCTAGCTTATGAAAAATCAACACTTCATGCCCTTGAAAAGATCGAAGAAGAGATCTCCTTTCTTACAAAAGCGAGTCTAGAACACCAAACATTTTTTGATCCTAATCCATGCATGAAAGTACTTGAGACTGAAAGAAATAGATTGCTATAGGCCGATGAGGAATTATGGCGCCAAAAGAGTAGAGCTACATGGATACTTTAGGGGGACAATAATACTATTTTTTTCCATCGGTTTGTCAGTTTTAGGAGGAATAAAATTCATCTATGGGAGGTTAAGGATTATTTTGAAGTTCATACAGGGAAGGAGGCTATAAATGCAGAAGCGATGAGACATTTCAGCTCCTTTTATAAATATTCTCATAATTCGATAGTGGATCAGATAGCTTTGGTGTGCTTATATCCAAGGCCGGTCACATAGGAGGAGGTACTATTTCTTGAGAAACCGTGCATGAAGGAAGAAGTTCTAGAGGTTCTAAGGGGTTTCACCAAGGACAAGAGTCTTGGTCCTAACGGGTGGACAGTGGAGTTCTTCCTACATTTCTTTGACTTGATTGTTGGTGATTTATTGGTGGTATTTGAAGATTCTCGTTTATATGGTATGGTAAACAGATCTTTAAATTAGACGTTTATTGCTCTTATACCCAAGGTAAACAACCCGGCTACCTTTGGAGACTTTTGACCGATCGCATTATGTAACCTCTATTATAAGATCATAACAAAGATTATTGCTAATCACATCAGACCTATCTTATCTCGTACTCTCTCCAAGGAACAATTTGGTTTTTTAAAAGGTAGGCAAATTATTGATGCTATAGGTACTGCGTAGGAGTGTATAAACAACATTAGGGAGAAAAAGTTGCAAGCTATGATCCTCAAGATTGATTTAAAGAAAGATTATGATTGCATAAGTTGGGATTTCCTCAATCTGGTTCTTTTACAATGTGGCTTTGGGTTGTCGATGACCAAGTGGATTATGGGTTGTATTACCACAACTATCTATGAGATCTTAATAAATGGAGAGCCAACCAAATTTTTTAAAAGTGGCAGAGGTCTCAGAAAGGGGTGTCTGTTGTCACCTCTGCTCTTTTTATTAGTTATGGAAGGCTTGATCTTAGCTATAAAAAAAAATTCAAGAGGAAGGTTTAGTGTCGGGTATCAAGGTTACAAGACTTATTTGGATCCTCCACCTACTTTTTGTTGATGATATACTCATTATGACCAAAGATTCTATTACATAGTGGATGGAGATTCAAAATCTTTTGGCTATTTTTTGCAGTGCAACTGGACTATTGATAAATGCACAAAAAACATCCTTCTATCAGTTCTGTGTGCAACAACAAGTATTAGATTCCTTAAGAGCAATTTTTCATTATAGTATTAATAATCTTACTGATGGTTTTAAATATCTTGGTTATATTTTAAAAGCTAACAGGTTCAAAGTCGAGGATTGGAACTGGTTTATATCAAAATATGGAAATAGAATAAGTCATTGGTGCAATAGATGGTTGACTATGGGGGGTCATCTTGTCTTGATCAAGGCTGTCTTAGAAAGCCAGTCGGTTTATTGGCTAGCTCTGGAAAATATTCCTTCTTCAGTTCTCCACAAAATTTGCCAAGTAGTCTTCAACTTTCTATGGGATGGAAAAAGGAAAATAAAGGGCTTACATTTGTGTAGTTGTCAACTTATAGCTCGCCCAAAGAAGTATGGGGGATGGGGATTGAGTATTTTTTTTAGTTTCATTCGATCCATGGTGGCGAACACCCTTTGGAGGGATTTGATGGTGGATGGTCTATGACATCGATTTTTAAAAGAAAAATATCTTCCCTCTATTTCAATGGTGCATTGGCTTCAGATGGTCCCGGTGAATGGAGCATCAGGATCCTAGACATGGAAATATCTTCAAAAATCCTTATATATCTTGTTGCATTGGCTTGCATGGTATCTGGGATCAGGAACATCGATAGGAATTGGAAAAGACCAAATATCAGGGATGGTGGATGCGGCTCTTTTGTCTGGAGGCTTAGTATTGGCTTTAAATCAACAAGGAGTCTTTTATTTATATCAAGCCAACAGAGTGCCTCGTCTGGGTATGATCAGGCCCAATTGGATCACCAGTGCTGAGTTGGAGCTAGAGGGGGCACTAGCAGTGGAATGGCATAAATTTCATAGTGCAATCATAAACAGTGGAGTCCAACTACTATTGAGGCTGGATGAATTGAAATGGACAGGAGGATACTCCTTTGGTAGGATATCAGTTAAAAATTCATATGAGAAAATTGAAAAAAAGAAACAAGTCTTTATGATTGGAGGGTGGAGAAAATCACTTTGGTCCTGGGACTATCCTTTAAAATTAAAACTTTTTACTTGGCTGGTGGTGGAAAACAAAATTCTATCATGGGAAAATTTTTAACGGGGTTTTGAGGGTCCGAGCTATTGTCCTCTTTGCAAGAAGGATTCAGAAACCATGTTCCATTTGTTTGTCGGATGTCCTTTTTCGTGCGTTGTTTGGGAAAGAGCAAACATTTCTTTAAATTTTCTTGGATTGTGGTCTAGCAACACCATATCTGAGCATTTTAAAAACTGGAGATTGCAAAATATAAGCTATCCCACTCTTCCGACTTTCATATGCTAGAACATTTGGTTGGAAAGGAACCACACTATCTTTGAGAAAGGGTCGCCATCTGTTCATAAGGTGGATTTCCTGTCGTTATCTGTCATGGGAGAATATAAACCTTCTATAAGAACAAAGAAGTTGAGGAGGGTGCCAATGAGGCCTGTGGTAAGGGGCATGACTGGCTGGTTTGATGGGGCGGCCTTGGCATCAGGTTAAAATAGTGGAGCGGGAGGGGTAATCCAGATCAATGAGCACATAATTTTTAAATGGTATATTAATTGTGGTCCGGGGACAAACACCAGAGCAGAGCTGTTGGGAGCTTGGGCACTTCTCACTTTAGCTATCCAGTTTGATATTTCAGAGCTTTTTGTTCAGGGAGACTCAAATATTGTCATTGACTGGTTGCGAGGCAAGGGTCGTCTTTGGGTGATTACTTTGGAGTGTTGGAAGGAAAAAGTTATTGATCTTATAAAGATTTTTCAAAATATTACTTTTCAACATGTGTATCGAGAAGAAAATACTGCAGCAGATAGCCTATCAAAACAGGCGCTCCTAAAGGCCCTTGAGAAAATTGGATATTATCAATGTGTTAGGGATCATGAAGGTCCTCATATGTTTTTAGATATTTTCTAGCCTATGTAGCATGCTTTCTTTTTGCTGGGAATCTATAAGGAAGAGAAGTAGGAGTCTTGGGGAGGCTTTTGGGTTTTCTGGTAGTCTTGGATTGAAGATCCAAGCTAGTTTGGGTTTTGTAGCATTTACTAGCTGGATGGATGTATCCTCAGGCCTAGTGATATTCCTTTCAGATGTATTGGGGTTTCTTGGATGGTGGTATTTTTGTAATGAACAATTTATATTTCAATATGAATATAAAGTGAAATTTTATGTGGAAAAAAAAGTTAAAACATAATGTACATTTCCACCTTTATTTTCACCTATCATAATAAAAAAAATAGTTTCTCAATACAATTTTTTTTATTTTTTTCCCAATATCTGTAATTATTATGAAAATGTCATGATTTATAGAATTGGTGTTCTATCTAATAGTGTAATTTAATAGTGTAATTGTAGAATTTCTTTATAAGAGAAGCATAGAAATCCAAATGTTATTGGCCTTGTTTATCAATTTTTAGAAGCAATTTTTGATAGAGGTGCATTTCACATTATTTGATAAATTAAAATATATATACATTACTAAAAATGCCATCCATAAATGTGGTTAAGCATCCCTTGAGTTTCTTTAAAAAGTTTTCCTTTAAAAATAAATAAATAAAATCTCAAATGACAAATAACTTAATTGCTTGATGTGATTTGTAATGAAAAGAGAGGATTATTAAACCCCAATAAACACTTTATCTCTTTTTTCATTATTATACTATCTTGGGGGCATTGGTTATACCTTGTTTTTATATTATTTACTTTGATTGAAAAATTTGTGTAAAAACTCTTATTTATATATATATATATATATATATATATATATATATATATATATATATATATAAACTCTTTTTTTATTAAATTTTATTAGTTGAAAAGTTTAAAGTGTTATCGTCTATTGTGTCAGGCTCCACGCGAATCCCCCCACACAAACCAACTGATTTACACCTCATGGGTTAGTGATTGAAAATGGTGGTTGGTAAAAGGCAATAAGGAATGATGTCAATGTTAATGAGACATTTATAATGAGACTAACTTTATAACCTTTTCAATGCTAAGTTGTAAAATATAACTTTATGGTTAAGTGAAGTGTATTTTATAACTTCGTATTAAAAAGATTATAACTTCTATATTCTATAAATGTTTTTAATTTCCTTTTAACTTAAAAATTAATGGTTGCTATGATTTTGATTTAAACTAAGATTTGTCAAGATTTTAACTTAAATAGTATATAGTATGATTAACTTGAAAAGTCACATTGACTATTAACTCCATACCATTATTATATTAAACTAAAATCTTTTACTATTAACTCCATACCATTACTATATTAAACTAAAATCTTTTACTATACTTGTTAAAGATTACTATATCAAGAAAATAAAGCAAATTAAACTAATATTTTTCCTCATGTTTGGTTAATCAACAAGAATGGGACACATAATAATGCTTGGATCTTTTATATTATTAAAATATTTGATTAATAACAAAAATGAGAAACATAATAATGCTTAGATCTTTCATATTATTAAAATGTTTGGTTAATCAACAAAAATGAAAAAACATAATAAATTTCGATCTTCATATTATTAAAATGTTTGGTTAATCAACAAAAATGGGAACTGGATCTTTCGTATTATTATAATAATGCTTAGATTCATATTATTAAAATGTTGATTCTCGTATCCACCAAATAGTCGTTCATCTAATTTGGATTCATTTAAAATTAAATTACAAATCAAGAATAATTCTTATAATATTTCAACTCAAAAAGAATTAATTAACACCAAACCTAATAAAATAATTTGACACCACCATATGGCATAATGAACATTTTCTGGAATGACATTTCATTTCTTTTGAAAAGAAAAATATAGTTTTATGTCCCCAGAACTCCATTTCCCTTTGGAACTGTTTCCTTAATAAAAAATACGATGGCACATGTCAATTGTGTGTTCTGAAGCAACTCTCCTCATTGAAATAATGAAAGTGACGCGACTCATAAGTTTTCGAACTTCTATTAAAGTGGATATATAACTTTGGATCATGCAAAACTAAAGATGATTGGAGTAAATAAAATGATAAGGAGAGATATAAGATATAATTTGCATGTATGATTTTAAAAATTAAAAGTAATATTTAATTGAATGTTGCAAATCATGAAAGATACTTAGCATAATTATATAGACCAACGCGATTAAGATGATAGGTTTACACTATATCACTTCAAACAAGGGAGATAGTTGCAAAGTAGTTAGTCCCTGTTTAGTGAGTGAGAAGGATTCTCGAAAAGAATTGTTTTTTTTACTTTGAGTTAGCATTGTACAACACAATTGATTGCTTTCAGTAAGTCTCATCATAATTACTAACATATAAAAATTAATAAAAATAAATTTAAATTACAAGAATCATTAATTATAGTTTTAATTATTATTCCAAAATAGTTTAAAATAAATAAATAAAATAAATAAATGCAAAATCTCTTACTTGTTTTGATCGAATGCAATTAAGTCCCTTTTCAAGGACAGCTTGAAGAAGATTAAGTTCTGTCAGACTTAAAGATGAGAGATTATCTCCCATTAAGTTATTATATAAATAACATCAAACCTCGTTATTAAAAATCTGTAATAAATTTATGTTAATTTTTTAAATAAAAATATTATGAAAATAGTTAATATTAAATATTAACCATAACATAACTAAGTAAGAATTTGTTATTATTTGTTAGAATGTTAATTTCTTAGTTTTGATTTCATGTTTTGATAGAATGTATATTTTTGGTTTTAATTTTTAAGATTTTATTACTAAATCGACCCTATTATTTTCTTGAAAGTTGATAAGAGAATATATGTATGTAAAAAAACATAAAATTAAATCCCAAGATAGCTTGAAGAAGATTAAGTTCCCTCAGACTTAAAGATGAGAGATTATCTCCCATTAAGTTACTATATAGATAACATCAAACCTCATTATTAAAATTTTGTAATAAATTTATGCTAATTTTTTAAATAAAAGTATTATGAAAATAGTTAATATTAAATATTAACCATAATTAAGTACGTACCTGTTAGTATTTGTTAGAATGTCAATTTCTTCGTTTTAATTTCTCGTTTTGTTAGAATGTCTATTTCTGGTTTTAATTTTTAAGATTTTATCACTAAATCGACCCTATTATTTTCTTGAAAGTTGATAAGATAATATATGTATGTAAAAATACATAAAATTAAATCCCAACAATATGTAACCTAAACACTTTAGGTTTCGTTGGAGGGAATGGAAGGGAATCTCTGGGACATTTGTCTCAATTGAGTTCAAATAAACGTATAGAATGGCATAGAATATCTACCCTCGCATCTTTTATGACACGATAATTGTCTAAAACATTTAATCGACAGTGTCAAGTTGGTTTTTCCTTTTATAACAAATAAAACAAACTGTTAAGGTTTCGTTCGTTATAGGGCATGGGTTTGAATCCCATTCTTGACAGTTGGTTTTTCCTTTTATAACAAATCAAACAAACTATTGAGGTTTGGTTCATTACAATCATAATTAGTCAAATTGTTTTGGTTTGATTTGGTTCGTCACAGTCATAATATTCCTTGTTTTCTAACAAATCAGTTAAAACTATTCTGGTTTGGTTCGTCACAGTCATATAATTCCTAGTTTTTCTAGAAAGAACATTTGCAATTTACCCTTCGCACGCTAATTTATGGTTTTCGCCATTTATCCTTTGAACTCAATCTATAAAATGAAAATTTTAGACAACAGATTGAATTCATATACAAGATGTAGATGAAGGTATCGACTCAGGTACTTTGTGCATGCTAAGCGATTTCTCTACCATATGAGCTATGTCCCCATGTGAGACAATGTTTTAACTGAGATTTTAACATCTTGTTTTATCTTTTATACAACAACCATCGCCATAATTCACCATTGTTAAGAAACACTTAAAAAATGCATTTGCACACACAAAAAAAAAATTCCTTTTTATACATAAACCACCATCATAATTCACCATTGTTAAGAAACACTTAAAACATGCATCCACACACAAAAATAAAAATATAATTCAGATGCTTACCATCTGATAGATGGGCACGATTGTTGATTAAAAATTGTCCAACAAATGTAATGAAAAGAGGAACAAAAGAGGCGATGTAGTGATATTGTTTCTCCTTTATTCCTCCATTGTCATTTTTCACTGGATGAAAGGAAAAGGAAAACCAGTACCACGTCATTTCTTCTACAGTTGTTGTTATGGAGAATCTTCAATATTTGTGAAGACAAATTAAAGCACAAAGAATGGAACTTGTTCCTTCTGGAAAGATCCAAGAAAACTACTATTTTTCCTTTCCACTTTATTTGCAAGGAAACGTGGAAACCCTTTCTTAAAATCGAGTGTATGCATCCATGCATTCGCACACTTTTTGCCTTTCAAATACAATGTCTTTATTTAGGTTATAATTTTATAATGGTTTTTTTTTGAAACTTTGTGTTATCATTGAAGTGATAAATAACTAAACTAACACATAAGAAGTGGATAATGAACAACTATAGGCATCATAAGATCAATTAACCATTGAAAACAACAACAACAAAAAAACAATAGAGTTTATGACAGTGCAATATTCCTCACAGATAACAAAACCCTTAATCTTTTATTCCAGACAGATAAAAAAACCCTAATCTGTTATCATTGAAGTGAGAAATAACTAAACTAACACATCCACATAAGAAGTGGATAGTGAACGACTATAGGCATCATGAGATCAATTAACCATTAAAAAAAACAACAACAAAAAAACAAAAGAGTTTCTGACAGTGCAGTATTCCTCACAGATAAAAAAAACCTTAATCTTTTATTCAGACAGATAACAAAACCCTAATTTGTTATCATTGAAGTGAGAAATAACTAAACTAACACATCCACATAAGAAGTGGATAGTGAATGACTATAGACATCATAAAATCAATTAACCATTAAAAAACAACAACAAAAAAAAAACAACAAAGTTTTGTACTCTGACAGTGCAATATTCCTCACAGATAACAAAACCCTAATCTTTTATTCCAGACAAATAAAAAAACCCTAATATTTTATTATGCTCCCAACATATCCCAACATATTACACTTATCCTTGCTGCATTATAATGTCGATCTACAACCTATATAAAAATATCTTAAACCTAAATTCATCAATACTAAGAGATCATATAAAAAGCAATTTGAAAATATTAAGAAATGAGATTATAAAAAGAATTTTAAAATATTAAGAAATCAGATTAAAAAAACAATTTTATATCATTCAGGTCAAAATATAATACCTCCAAAATCGATTAAAGAAATCGGATTAAAAAAGAAATTTAATTTCATTTAGTAAAAAATATAATACCTCCAAAATCGACTTTGTAAACTCTGCAAGACCATGTCCACCACAATTTTCAATGCCACTTGTGTAGCATGCACACATTTTTTAAGAAGGCGTCCATCATTATCGTGTGGGAGGTTGCAAGGTAGCATGGTTTACAGAACAATCCACACCGTTAGCAAGAAAATATGTGATATTAGTGTTCTACTGTACAAGGATGACTAGAGAATCTTGGTGCCTTTCAAGATAATGAGATAGAGTGATATCATAATCCTGGACTACGAGGAGAACACGAATAATGGAAATTCGTATACTTATTTTTCAAGCCTGCCCACCATGGGACTTTGCCAGGACCATGCCATGAAGGTAGATGACCATATCTACTTTTGATATGATAAGTTGGATGAATCGTTGAGGCCTCTGCCAAGGGAGGACACTTACTATGGCTTCGTTATTCCATGTGAGAGATAGGATTACTTTAGGGAATACATGCACAACATGGGGTATGGGGAAAGCCTCTGGTACAAATATACAACTACACATTCATTCAGTTGTACAGAAAAATGAAGTAGAAGTAGTTAACAATAGAATAATAATGCATAGCTAAACTTATAACTTCATGCTCAGAAATTGAAAGGAAAGAGAAACATAGTTACCTTCGTTGAGTTTCCTTGTTGTAGGAGATGTTGTCCCTATGTCAAATGCTAGGAGGAAGAAATGTATGAGACTGTTTCTAAGCCTTCTTACATTGGAAGGGGAGAAGGATCCTATACATGGGACAATTTAGTACATACACAGACAGATTTGCACGGCCCGGGGACTGGGAAAATATCTATTGTTTCAGCCATGATATAAATACCAGTGGGTCCAAGAGGTCTAGATCAGGAGAAGTTCAAGTAGAGGAGCATGAGGATATTGACATTATGGCTTTCTCATCTACTAACAATAGCATAGAGGCTATAAGTTACCATTCCTCTACTTTTTCCAAGATGAAACTCGATGAGGGCTGTGGAGTTACCAACAAAAATAGCAGGAGGGCACCAGATTCAGGTAACTAAATCTCATTCGATTCATTTAAGAGTTCTAGCAGTTCAAGTTTCTTAGAATGATATATACTTTAATATCTAGTCGTACAAAATCCCATGTTATGATTGTATGTTTGAGGAGGAGGAGATTACCTATATTATATGTGTATCTTAGTTACATAATGTTTTTGCAGACGAGGCTGGGATGAATGCATAAATAAAATCTGAAGAACGTTATTGCATCACTAATCCCAGTCCGCAAAGCGTGGAATTGGGGTGTAAGAAGAATAAAAGATATTGAGGGGTCAGACAGAGGTCGGTTGGGATGAATGCAAAAACAAAATATGAAGAACGATTCTGCAACACTGATCCTATTCCACAAAGTATGGAATTTGGGTGTACGAAGAAGAAAATATACTGAGGGGTAAGACATAGGTCATGGGGCAAATGGGCTTCAAAATTAGCCATGGAGATAATGTTTATTCACAGAGATAATGTAATGCACTTCCTCAAGGGGTGAGGCGGTGGGGAGTTGGCCCAGAGTTGAGGCTCATTATCATTTTTCTCCTTCATTCATTGTAATGAGATCTCCTTCCTCATTCCTTGTACTGAGTATGCTAGAGGCTGCTCGAGTCTATGTTTGGAAGCAGCGATGGAAGCAATGGAGGATTAGTGGCTTCATGCAACAAGTTGTGAAGGATCAAACTAGTTACAGTGTTTGAAACTTAGGCAGTGGCTCCATGCAACCTGCCAAGTGGACTGCAACCGCCTTTCCCCAAAACTTGCTAATAACCTTCAATGCCTGGCAAGCTAATAACCTGCATGCCTCGCCAGGTGAATTAATAGAGCATTCAATATGCATTAAACAGAATATTAAGTTGCAAAATTATTAATATGAAAATAATTTTTCAAAGTCTTGAAAATTAAATTAAAATATTAAATTTTTTACATACACCAGGGACAATTAAGTCCGATCATAGTTACTAGACCAATAAAAAATTGAACATATCTATTTCAAATATTGCATAAACATTTTTGGTTTTAATATAAATTTTTAAAAACTTTGAAAGATGTTTTGAAAAGGCTCCAAAAAGCACCTATTAATGTTGCACGATAGACCATCTAATACCCGATCAACTATCGTTGACCTTGAGGCTGTTGCTATAGTCCCTCCCCCGAGGCAGGGACTAATAAAGAATCACCATTTTCATTATGCATGATTTGTTGGGGTGTTCCATTTGTATATCTATTTTTTAGTGATTGGGTTGCAAACTTATAATAACATTGACAACTATTCAATAAATTTGCACCAATCCATATGAAATTGGGTCTTGTTTCATGTAATAATATGGGTGGATGGATGGATGGATGTATAGGGGTCCTAAATTTATGAAGTTCACTTAACACTAATTATGGATGGAAAGGATTAACTTCATTTTACATATGTTCTTAGTTTTATGACTTAGTGTACAAAATTCATATTTAGTATTTCCATACACTCAACCTTATGAAAATGACATGAGGTCTCCCATTTTCTATGATAAAAAGGATGAAATTTATTTTACATACACTTCTATTTTCATAGTCTAGTGTTTGGAATTTGCACTTAACATTTTCATACATTTAACCTCATGAAGATGACATCGAATTTAGATGCTGCACTAGGTGCATTATCTTTAGTGGCATTAGAGAAGTGATCCCCCATCTCTACCTCAAACAATTAAATGCCACAAATCATAGTGAGATGTGGTTGGGTAATTTCATTGTGGGAGAAGTAATGTGCATCTATAGTGTACATCAAAAGAAGCAAGGTGCATTCTAGGGTCCTAAGAGAGGTTTCAGTTGGACATTGGGTTCAACATTTCCGACAAGTTTCACGACATGGGTTAACCCCCTCTCATGGATCCTAACTCCGACGAATGTGACAGAGACTAATGCCTGCGGTTTTTGGTCTAACAAAAATCATAGTCCAACAATCTCATGTCACGATACTCGGGGTAGAAATATAAAGGGGTATTAAAAATGTTATAAAAAATGGATACCTACAATATCTAGTGAAAAAAGGTTTTTTTTTAATTGGAAATGTGTGTTTTGAGGGGTTTCAACAAAATGATTTTGAGAGGCATTTTATAAGGTCTAATGAAATTAGTGGTATTTTTTAATATACCATGAATGCATGTGCTATGTCATAGGTTCACGAAGTGAATCCATTGAGTAAATAAATCACAACTTGGGGAATTCATCACATGCCTAAACCCCTCAGTCACCACACTAGGGAGATTGGGTATTTTTTTATCATTTTATCTGACTCAACCTCTTCTAGACCTTGAATTCTAAACTCATTGCATGGGTTGAATACCACACATAACCCCCTTTTTTGTTTGGATTGGTTCCTTCTTCGAAATCTCTCTCTCTCTCTCTCCCTCTCTCTCTTTGGAGCTCGAATTCTAAACTCGTTGCATGGGTTGAAGACCACACATAACCCCCTTTTTTGTTTGTGTTGGTTCCTTCCTCTCTCTCTCTCTCTCTCTCTCTCTCTCTCTCTCTCTCTCTCTCTCTCTCTCTTACACACACACACACACACACACACACACACATCAAGCCATCAACCCTATTCAAATATGGACTCATCATACCCATTTGAATTACTAACCATTGGCCCCATTCAAAGGACCGACCATTTGTTATTTTCAAATTTCCTACCTGATTTTTGAAAGGAAATACATTAGGATTTCTTTGAAATTGGCCATCAACCACATTTTGAAGGTGTTCCCAATTCGAAGGAGAAATGGCATTAAGCCTTCATTGAAATTGGCTATCAGACATATTTTGAAGTTGTGATTGATTCAATGGGAAAGACCATTGGACCTCCTTCGAAATTGATCATCGACCACATTTCAAAGTTATCCCTAATTCAAAGGAGAAACACCATTGGGACTTCCTTGAAATTAACCATCAATCACATTTGGAAGTTGTTCCTAATTCGAAGGGAAAGGACATTAAGATTTATTCAAAATTGGCAATCAACCACATTTTGAAGTTGTGCTTGATTGAAAGGAAAAAGGTCGTCGAGCCTTCTCCAAAGATGGATCATCGAGCTTATTTCAAAGATACATTTGATCTTCAAAATATATGTTGTTGAGCCTCTTTTGAAGAAGTGGCCCAACCTCAAAAGATGAAGGCCATTGGCCTCTTAGAAAATTTAGCTTGAACTTCATCAAGCCACTTTCAAACATAGATCCCAATCTTTGAAGAAAATTCTTTGGGATAATTCAAAGATTCACCTAGACTTTGAAGGAAAGGTCTTCAGCCTTCTTCAAAGTATTATCCAAAAAATAAGGAAAAAGGGTCATTTGCCCAGTTAAAAAGATACACTTCCAAGCAAATAAAAAAAAGTTACAAGGCCATTGGGACTTTTTGAAGTTCTACGAGACTTAGAAAACAACAAGGAAAGGAGGGCATCAAACCTTCCTCCAGGAAGACCATGATCCCAATGAAAAACGCTTTCGAGCCCTATTTTGAAGTTATACACAACTTCAAAATCATCAAAGGGTCTAAACTTGATAAACAGACCCATGTGCTTCAAATAGCAGTCAAACTTAGAGGGTTTGAAGGATGTTACTCCATGTTGGTGTTTTTCTCGTGACCACACCAACATATATGATTATTTCAAACTACTCAAGTTCTCAATGGCTTGAATTCGAAGTAGTCATCATAATTTTGAAGCCAACACTCTTAAGGCTATTCAAAGTCACTTAAGCAAGAAAGTAAGCAATGCAACAAACAAATAATGAAAAACTTCCTATAACCATGAATTCCATTTCTAAATTTACACATAGGAAAAACAAGCTTAATTTTATAATCATAGACATGAATTCAAGCATAGATGGACCACTTATCTTTTAAACACAATGGTCTAAGAAAATATCTACTTGTGATTAATTTTCCACTCATCCATGGGCATCCAATGTAGATGACATCCCTAAACCGAGCTATAAGGTGACTAGGGAAAAGGAAACCAGTCAAGGACTCTTTACTGACATACCCAACCCAATTGTTCCTAGGCTCAAGGAAATTGATCACCACATAACACTCTAGGCAACCTATTTTTCAATAGACTCATATTTTGAAACAATATATTTGGCAACATATAATGACAACTTTATTTCTTGTAGATATGAGTCCTATTTGAGTCCTATTTGAATTCATACCATAATAATTGCACTCACCAATTGAGGATACATATGCATAAATCTTATTTAAATCCTAATACCTTTAAATTACTTGGAATACGTTTCAATTTTATAAATCAAAATATACAAAATCAATGAGCTTTATTATTATAGATTTCATTCATCACTATTATGCTCCATATTTAGGGGCTTTCCAAAAATTTCATGTTATTTGACACAATAACCTATCTACCAGTATTGTAAGTCTCAACTATATGACTTGATGTGGACATAAGTTTAGGTTGCCCATGGATGATGACTTTAGGAAACATTAGGTGCACAAACAAATTTATATTTAAAGAAAAGTTATATGTCAAAACATCTAATAAAATTTCTAACTTAAAGTTTTTATTTATAGAGGTTTATTTAGATGTAATTGGATGACAATGAGGTTGCAATATAGGGACATTTTTGTAAGCATTTACTTGATCTTAAATAAGAACAATTTTTTAGGTTGAAAAGGAGACCATGTGGAAAATTTGTTAGTTGCATTTGAAGACTTGGTTGTAAATAAAAAATGTCACTTTCATAATTTAATTACCACCTAAATTGCCACTAAAATGAAACAAAGTACCAAAAAATAATATTTCAAAAATAAATTATTTTAATAACAACTTGAATTGTAAATTAAGTAGTATTTTCTCTAAAATATTCTTGTAAAATGAGCTAATTATTTAACCAAACAAACATATATGCATTATGAATTGAACACAACACCAACTTTTTCAATAGATTATTGGATATTATACATATATATACAACCTATATACTAGTGTCATTCGCTAGGACTATGATATTGTAAAATGACTTCAAGTGATTCCTTTAAATCATCATAGAAAATGTTCTCCATATTCTTCTTTCCAAAGACCCCAAAACTCAATGTGCATACGTCTAGATGAAATAAAACCATTCAGTCCAAGGGTATGATCCCAATTAATGTATTAAATTAGATCCCTAACTTCTTCCTCTATTATTAATTTCTTACTTATTTATGATCTTTGCATAAGGAAGAATATTTTTAAAATCCCTATTATTTCTTGTTCGGCACAATAATAGGAAAAATAAGTAACGATAAAGACATAATTATACTTTTGTACATGGATTTGTAATTTGAACCAAATTTGCTTACCTTTAAGTGCATTTTTATATTTTTTAAATGAAATAAATTTTAATGAAAAAATATATAAATGAAAATTAAAACTTTCTTAATTGTGTTAATTTTATTGATAAATCTAACGATGAGTTCATATAAAAGTAAATCAACTACAATAGCAAGTGAATCTCTAAAAAGTTTTTTTATTTATAAAAAGTTTTTTTTATTTAAAAAAAACATATTTCTTTGTAATTTAAATGAAATAAATTTTAATGAAAAAATATATAAATGAAAATTAAAACTTTCTTAATTGTGTTCATTTTATTGATAAATCTAAGGATGAGTTCATATAAAAGTAAATCAACTACAATAGCAAGTGAATCTCTAAAAAGTTTTTTTATTTATAAAAAGTTTTTTTATTTAAAAAAAACATATTTCTTTGTAATTTAAAATGGAATATATTATTTTATAATTAATATATTTATTAAATTTGAAATAATAATAATAATAATAATAATTTATTTTTAAGGTCATGGTTAAGCAAGACACTAAATTGATATATGAGACTTTTTTGTTTGTGAGACAAAAAACCTTTCTCAGTGTATTGTTTTAATTGTTAAAGTCTGTAAAAATATACATACCTTACCCCTTTGAAAAAACATATATATTATCATCTCAAATTAACATATGTATTGTCATATAAAACTAACATTTAAATTCTCCTTAGTATTATGTGAGGCTTCAAATATAACTTAGAAAATTATCTCACCCATACTCAAGTGGAAGAAAAAATAATGTTTACAATAAAAATCTTTAAGTCCATCTTATTGAAAAGTAAAGATGTTTTAAATGATTTTTTTTAAATCTATTTTATTGAAAAGTAAAAA
>JZKD02S1673065.1:792152-805277 GCA_000966675.3 Picea glauca | reverse complement strand
TTCTGAAGATCTTGATGTGTAGCTACATCATTGTGTGTAGACAAAACATGGCCACCTGAAATAACTCACTAGTGGTATGTAAGATAGTAGGAGGTAGACATCCAATCCTGTAAGATGCCTCTAGGTCTTGGGCCATTAACTTGTTTCCTTCCTTTTGAGGAAGATGAACTCTTAGCTAATTATTTTTTTATAATTTGTAAAAATAAAACTTAATAATTTTTTTTAAATATATAAATTTATAGATTTTAATTTATAGTTTAATAGATTAATTAGAAATTATAATATAAATATACTTAAGGTAGGAGTATAATTATAATATTGATCTACTTAATTTAAGGTATGAGTATAGTTATAATATAAATATAATTAACTTAAGGTATGAGTATTTACGATCTAATTAATACATATATACACTTTAATAACCATATATATAACCTTTTAATATATCATTATCAATATAGCCTTAGTTTTATTAATGTTCCATTAACACATTCGTCGTCGTCTTCCTCCGTCAACACTTGCAGGCCAAGAATTGCGTAATTTCTTGGTCATCGTAGAGAGAGATATGAATATTGAAGGGTTTTGTTATGATTAGGCAAACCCATTTGTGACTTACAATCAAGATGTGACTAAACACATTGAAGGTTTTTGTTATAGTTAGGAAAACTGTCTGTGTCTTACAAGCGAGTTGTGACTAAACGCATGTACCGCAAACGAAGCGACAAAAAAAACTGTTTATTTTTCATATTTTAGAAAACCCAAAATTGCAAGATTTGTGGGTGATTATTGGGATGTGTTTTACAGTGGAGGGATCTGTTTCCCTTGACATGGGAAACGTTTGTGAAACAGATCCTAGGTGGATCCAGATGGATCCAAATATGATCCGGGGATTTGTAGATCCATCCCCCAGGGTCGACGAATCTGGTAACATAATCTAATTGTACAATGCACAATGTGTTCTGAGGTTGCCTAGTTGTTGAAGTGCACTTTCTAAATAGCCCCATGATGGGTTGATGTTGTATGTAAATTTATCCTCATTTGTTTGTATTGTAGTTTCATAGAGAGTATATGTAGCTTCCCATGTAGGTAAGTTATGTTTAAATTTGTCTTAACTTTGATTGAATGGAATCTACAATAGTATTTTCTCTCTACAAAAGTTTTCATAGGCAGTGTGTTTGTTGTATTTGACAAATTGTATTACGTTGGGTTTTTTTCTTTTTGATATGTGTGTACCATTTTTTTTGTAATGCAATACAAATTCTGCGAGGTAGATATGCTTAATAGAAGGTGGAAGCTTGATGTAGTAATCAATAATAGAGAAAGACATCACATCCTCTGAATTATCAGGTTCGTGTTTCAATAGGAATGGTGGCTTAAGCATGAACATGCATGTGTCGCGCGGGGATGTGTTTATGAAGAGACATTTCCTCGAACTGCAAATCAATGGCAGGGAAAGCGCAATATGAATTGTTTGTTGAGCGGACATTTGTTGAATATTAAGTAATGTAAATTTCCAAGTGTATGTATCATCTGCATAGAATCAATTTGACTTTTTGCATGTTCTCTGCGTATTCTCCTAAATGCATTTTTCATAGATTTTTCAACCTTGGTCATGTACAAGCTACAATATGATGTTGCAGCATATGCATTGAGGATGTATTGTGCATATGTATTTGCATTCCACATATTTGTCATGTCCTTGGAGAAACTGTTGTTCCAAATATGTGAAGATTTTAGTTTTAGGAAGATTGTTGGTTTCTTAAGTGTAGATTGTATTACTTAGATGTACTTGTCTTCTGTTATCTTTAGTTCCTCTAGGAATTCTTCAAAGGTCATTAAGTCATCAAAATATATTCAGTCTAGAAATGTGAACAAAGATTTTGATTTCTCAATGAGAACGTTTTCTACTAAAGTAATTGGTTCAATGTTTTTTTTCATTCTCATTGGTGGCATAGGGAAGTTGTATCTACAATGTGAATTCTTTCATTTTTTACATCTTCTTGTATGGTAATGCATATTCACCTTGGCAAGCTCTGGATCCAAATGATATGTGTTACATGTTACATATTTGTCCAAAAACCACTCGATTTGTGAGTTGTTGTCATTGCCATATGATGGTGCATCTTCTATCCACAATAGTCCATGTTCATGTTCACTCACCCTATTCTGGAACTTTGTTACAAAATACTAGTTTGATATTCTTCCAAAGAACGTTTCATTATGACATATCAATTGCTTCAAAGAATTGGTTCTATGTCTGTAGTAACAAGTACATGTCACTGGGTCTTTTCTTATGAGGTAGTCAATGTCATCATTTTCCAATGTTTCAATTTGATTTCTCCTTTTCATGTTCATGTACAACACATACTGTTGATATTATAGGTAGCTTCGGGAGGTATGAACCTCTATTGTGACCTTTGACAAGATTAGAATGTTCTGGAAGAAAGAAAATAAATTAATGTAACCCTAGAAGAGATGTCGGCTGAAGAGAGATAATTAATATGAATTAATTAGTATCCAGAATGAGAATTCAGCCCAGGCAAGTCTGGAAGGATTAATATAAATATAGGGTGCCAGTCTCTCATTTGACACACTTCTCAGAATCACAGAAAGTCACTTGTGCACACTGCAGTTTGGTAGTCTTGTGTGCAAGTCCTGGAGAAGGTGCTGCACCAATTTTGGGCTGGACTCTATGATCATATTTGGTTACTTCTTTCTTGGTGCATTAGCCTTTCTTGGATATTGGATTGCTACCAATATTCTTCTCTCTGTCAAGGTCAAGTTTCTTGGAGGGTGGCTTCATCCTATGGTTGGGTGACAATAGTGATATTGTCAATGGTAAAAAGAGCACATCCATTCATATTCTAATAGGTTATGGGACCATACATCCTTCATTCAGTCTAACCATTGGAAGGAAGCATAGCCATTAGGATACTAAGCTCCCTGAAGAACTGCCGCTAGGGTTACTAGAAGGAGCATCTTCCAAGACATTGTTGCTAGGGTTACTAACAGGAGCAGTTGCAGAAACCCTAAGACCCAAATATGACACCTTGTGATGGAGCATCTCGCTCAAGGAGAAGTTATTCAAATTCACCCTATTTCAATGCACCTCTTGGATCTGTTAGAAGACAGAAATGTTAGAGTTGAAGTTTTGGATCAAGGCATGACCAGTCACCAGTCAACCAAAGACATGAGTGAAAAGACCAGTCTTCTACGCTACTCAGCACTCACAGGAACAATTGAAGATGACATGTGGATAATTGATAGTGGAGCTTCGAGGAATATGACGGGAGATCAAGCCAGACTCTCAAATCTAAATGAGAAGAAGACATCGTACATGGTAGAGCTTGGAGACAAAACCACTTACAACATATTGAAGGGAAATATATGTTCAGAACAGAAGTCCTCACCGCATATTGAAGGACATGACTGCAGAAGAAGCCTTCTCAGGTAAGAAACCTAATGTGGAAAACCTAAGAATATTTGGATGTCCTGTTTACTCTCACATTCCCAAGGACAAAAGGAATAAATTATAACCCTCAGGAAAGAAGGGCATATTCGTGGGATATAGCGAACAATACAAATCTTATAGAATATATATTTCTGAACAACATAAGATCGAAGTCAATAGAGATGTAACCTTCAATGAAAAGATGGATTTCAAGGAATCCATAGAAGAAACTATAGAAGAAGAAGAGTATAAAGAAAATATTGAAGGAAGCACAGAAAACCAGAATGATGAAAAGGAACAAATTGATCATCCAATGCAACCATGTGAAACCATTGATTCACACACCGTACCTAAGATCAAGAAATGACCAAATTGGCTTGAAGCTACCTTACAAGAAGTAGAAAGACTCAAGGTCCCAGATGGGACATTCATTAAAAGTAAGAATCCTAAAATATTCTCAAGTTATGCGGAATGTATGACAAAGATTCTAGATGAAGAACCTACCACATCTGAAGAAGTAGTTCAAAAGAAACAATGGAAAGAAGCTATGATAGAATAACACCAATCCATCATGAAAAATGATGTATGGTAAATTGTGCCTAGACCTAAAGAAATATAAGTGGTAACTTCAAAATGGGTATATAAGATCAAACATGCAGCAGACAGAAGCGTGGATAAATATAAAGAAAGGTTCGTAGCTAGAGGGTTCTCCCAAAAGGAGGGAGAAGACTATGATGAAACATTTTCTCTGGTTGCTAGATATACTTCCATTAGAGCTATCATATCTCTTGTCACTTCCATGGGATGGATTTTACATCAGATGGATGTAAAGACAACTTTCCTCAATGGAGAAATGGAAGAATAAGTATATATTGAACAACCTCAAGGGTTTGAAGTACATTCCAGATACACTCACATTTGTAGATTAAAGAAAGCTTTATATGGAATCAAGCAAGCTCCAAGAGCTTGGTATGCCAGAATAGACAACTATCTAATGAGACTTGGTTTCTCCAAAAGTCATGCAGATCCAAACCTTTACTACAAAGTCGTGAACAATGCACCTGTGATTCTACTACTATATCTTGATGACCTATTCCTAACAGGTGAAGAATCTCTTATCATCTAGTGCAAAAAGGAACTAGCCTCTGAATTTGATATGAAAGATCTAGGTCTCATGCATAATTACTTGGGACTAGAAGTATGGCAGAAGCGTGGTGAAGTATGTTGGACAACTGAGAGGGGGGGTGAATCAGTTGTCATCGAGCTTAAACAATTATGATTCCTTTTAAAATATTTATAAGGCACTCAATGATGATCACAGTAATGCAGGGAAATAAACAATGGCACATTCAACATCAGTCACATATATGAGAAACACAAAGACAGATATTTCCCAAGGAAACCCATACAGGTAAAAACCTCTTCTTCTTTATATGATAAGTATTATTTGCATTCTTTACATTATCATACATATGAGCACCAACTCATTGAGAGGCTACAACCTCTATTTTGCAAGATACAACTTGCTGAGAGCACCAACTCTCTGTTTTTCTCTAGCACCCACTAGAAGGAAGCACCAAATCCCTGATTTCTCTAGCACCAACTAGAAGGAAGCACCAACTCCCTGTGTTCAAGCACCCACTTGAACCTCTAAGGACACCAGTACTCCCTAGCAACTCCCAACCACCCTCAATTATAAATTCTTTGTTACTAAAACTTATTGTAGTGATATAAAGTTATTCAATGGCTTACCAGCCTTGTCGTTGTTTTGTTACACTTCTCTGCCTTGTCTGCATCAGTGTCTTCTACACACCCCTTTCACTTCCTATTCTTCTGCATTTTATGCTCTCTATGCCATATGCTTTCAATGCAACATTCCTCTACTATGCATTTTTTCTCCTGCGCTCTCCCTCCTTGCACACCCCTTCAATTATCCTCCACAGTGACAACACTTATCTCTTCTTTGTTCATCATTCTTATAGTCTCTGTTGTCTTTGTGCATGCAATATTCGCTATGCCTTTGCATTCTCACTCCACGCCAAATTCCTCCACATCTCGAGTGCTCTGCCTCATCATCATCATGACTCTTCAACTTCTTCAGCAATTTTTCCCACGCGTTCAGCATCACTGGGTGTTCTGTCTAGATTTCTCAGCTTCTCTAGCAGTTGAGGCTCTACGTCTTCTTTGTGACAGTCGAGCTCATCTTCTCTGTTCTAGTTTCAGGCCTTAATGCTCATCCAACTATCAATCGCCTCCATGAACATCTTCATCCCCCTTGAATATTCCCAGAGACTCTTCACCTCCTCTGTCAATCACCCCGAAGTGTCTTCGAGTCCTCTGGCAGAAGCCATCAGTGGTTTTTGGCAGTTACACTATGTCGTGCTATAGTAACCCTCTGATCTTGTTCAAATTCACCTGCACCGTTGGATTGGATCCATGGGATCTTGCATTTATTTCGACATTTCGGCATTCAACAATTCGACATTCGTGTGACCATGTGTCTCGACACTCCCAGTCGCAATCCCTGAAAAGGAGCTTGGTTGCTCTAGCTCTTTCCTCCATCTCTCGCCGATGTGACCAAGGGTTGTGACCACAGCCTTATGCATAAAGTGATTTCACAATTTCGCGTTTCATGAATCTGGAGATGAGGCATCTCGACTCTCCAAGTCGCGATCTCTGAAACCCCAAAATGGAGCTTATCTGGACTGACTTTTTCCCTTCTTGTGACCACCGGCAGTGACCATAGACTATGCCAAAAAGGCGCTTCATATTTCGCGAGTTTCCACACCATGCTCCATTGACCCCAAGTCAGCAAAATTCCAACTGCTTGCCACTTGTCCTATGATTCGATGGTTCAGATCTGGTCTTGATTTGACGGTTGCGATTAACTCGCAATTTCGCATCTCATGAGTTCTTCGATGGAGGTTCTTGTCACTCCGACTTGCGATAGGCGATATTCCAAAATAAAGTTGGATCGATGGTGCAGATCACACCTTGATCTTATGGCTGCGATTAACTCATGATATCGCATCTCGTGAGTTCTTAGATGGATATTCTCGTCACTCCAAGTCAGGATATGAAAAACCCCAAAATGGAGTCTTTGACATGCTCTGATCTTCTACCAGGTTTCCCTCTTGGATCAACGGTCAAGATTTTATCGTTATCTCGGCATTCCTGTGGTAATGTTTCTTGACTCTCCAAGTTGCGAGTCATGAAACCATGAAGTGATGTAAGCATGCTGACGTCACACGTGGATTGACACATGTCAAATAACTGCCACGTGTCACTCTGATTCGTGACTTACCTGTGCCTGAAATGTTGAATCAGTTTGACACTTGTCATTGCCTTGTTGTGCCACGTGTTCTTAGCTGACGTGGTTTGCTGACGTGAGTCGGATCGATGGTCCATATGTGATCTTGATTCAACGGCTCATATCATATCGCGATTTCGACAGTCCTGTGGTATTGTTTCTTGCCTCTCTATGTCGCGATTCGTGAAACTCTTATTCATGAACTCGCTTCACCTTGCACTTTTAAAGATCGTGCAGATTCTCCTGGATCCTACGATGGTCGATCCTCGTGCTCGGATCGAACGCCCAAGATCTATCCTCCATATCTATGCGCTCTTCTTGTCTACATTGAGATCTAACATCCATCGGGAATTATGAACTGTTGATCCAACGATCACTATTGTTGTTGATTATGTTGATCTTTGCCATCTTCATTGATATACTTGCCATCAATGACAAGTACTCGCTGTCTGTTAAATATTTTCCAACAAAGTATTCCTTGGACAAGGAAAGTACACAATAAAGATCCTTCAAAAGTTTGGAATGATGGATTGCAAATCCATGGACACTCCTATGACTACAGATATAAGAAAAGTAAAAGATCTAGATTCTGATCCAGTAGATCCATCACTATATCGACAATTGATTGGGTCATTGATGTATTTGGTAAATACTCGACCAGACATTTTCTTTGTCGTGAATACACTAAGCCAGTTCCATGTGGAACCTAGACATGAGCATTAGATAGCTGCAAAGCATGTCCTAATATATATTCATGGGACAATAAACTATGGCTTAAGATATACTACATCCAGTGATATACAGCTTCAAGGATTTACAGATTCATATTGGACATGAAGTGCAGAAGATAGAAAGAGTACTTTATGGATGTGTTTCACCTTGGGCTCCGCTATGATATCTTGGGGCAGTAGGAAACCGAATTTTGTTGCACTTAGTATAGTAGAATCAAAATATAACGTAGCATGTGAAGCATGCACAGAAGCAATATGGATGAGAAAGCTAATCTCCGATTTATTTGATTAGGTTCCAAATTCGACCATAATACATTGTGACAATCAAAGTTGTATAAGACTATCATAACACCTAGTGTTTCATGAAAGGTCAAAACATATTGAGATCAGATACTATTTTATTCGAGATAAAGTATAGGAAGGAGAAATAAAGCTCCAGTATATCCCCAAAGATGAGTAGACAACAAATATTTTGACAAAGCCTCTATCAAGAATAAATTTTGCATATTTTCGAGACAAAATGGGGATTGTGGAAATAACAACCTTAATTGAAAGGGAAGAAATGACTCTCCAGTTTGGGAGGGAGCACTGACATATTATTGAATTGAGGACAGTCATTTTCAATTTTGAAAAATAGTCCATCTTGGGTAGATTCTTTCCAGTTCGGAAAGTGGATTGAGATTTCTGACGGACAGACATTTTCCAGTTCAGAAAATGGTCCAGATCGAACGGTCATTTTTGTATCGAAAATGGTTTGATGGATTGTTGATGTACCATAGCCAATGACTTCCCATCGTGGTTAACATGGGGAGTGGTCTAGGGAAATATCTCTTCTTGAGGGTTACTCAAGAAGACTGACCTGCCTTGTCGGACATCGATTTCCCATTGTGGTTAACATGGGGAATGGTCCTTTTTGGAGGTTGGTGCAGGACAGTCATTTCCTTTGGAAATGGTCTGGATAGTAATTCCTTAGGGAAGATTCATTCTCTCTAGGTTTCACTTTGTTTAGTGCCGGAGGAATGGTCCAGGTTCAGAAATTAGGGACATGCATTCCTTAGGGCAGATTCATTCTCTCTAGGTTGCACTTTGTTGAGTGCTAGAGGAATGGCCCAGGGTGAGGAATGGTCCAGGCTCAGAAATCAGGACAATCATTCTTCCTTTCTTGAGAAGAATAGTCTAGATAGCCCATCATTGATGTTCTATTCTAAGGGCATATATTCTTTCAGATCTCACAAATGTGAGTGAAATAATGGCCCAGTTGATTCAGTTCATATCATAACAATATTTTTTGTGCGGGTTGATACCACATGATTGTTATAGAGACTGCATGTCTCAAGACAGTAGAGATATGATACTGTGGTGGATATGTTCCACTTTTCATGACTATGTGTCATGGTTTGATTAGTTGTGTACTACCATGGATAAAGACAATTGTGTTCTATCAATTGATATTGTACCTATTGTCATGGAGATTATCTAGTTGGATAACAATGATAGTGCTCGTGATGCTACTAGTTGAATGGTCTATTTTTGCTCAAGACCATACATCCCTAGCTAGGAGGGAGTGTTGATGTTATAGGTAGCTTCGGGAGGTATGAACCTATAGTGTGACCTTTGACAAGATTAGAATGTTTCAGAAGAAAGAAAAGAAATGAACGTAACCCTAGAAGAGATGTCGGATGAAGAGAGATAATTAATATGAATTAATTAGTACCCAGAATGAGAAGTTGACCCAGGCAAGTCTGGTAGGATTACTATAAATACAGGGTACCAGTCTCTCATTTGACACACTTCTCATAATCACATAAAGTCACTTGTGTGCACTGTAGTCTGGAAGTCTAGTGCGCAAGTCCTGGAGAAGGTGTTGTGCCAGTTTTGGGTTGGACTCTCTGATCAGCTTTGGTTACTTCTTGCTTGGTGCATTAGCCTTGCTTGGCTATTGGATTGCTACCAAGATTCTTATCTCTGTCAAGGTCAAGGTGCTCGGAGGGTGGCTTCGGCCTATGGTTGGGTGATAATAGTGATATTGTCAATGGTAAAACAAGCACATCTATTCATATTCTAACACATACACCATAGTGACCAATGGATTCCATCGATGATCTGCACTTGTAAATGTCATGAAAAACGTTGGAGGCCCAAATTTCAGATCATTGCAAATATAGTTTTCTTGTTTTGTTGCGGGTAGTTAGGAGAGATGCAATTGTTTTTGAAATATATGTATTCGATATAATATTTCAATATTTTCTCTAGATTTGTTTTGTACTTGACATCTCTCGCCAATATGTTTCTTATTCGCACCCATACACAAGAGACCACTTTCTCAATTTTTATTCGCATTGTTTTGAAAACAAAAATTGTTGTGTGACATGAGAAGTCACCGCTTGAATGTAGAAATTCCCATCGTACTATTCTTTGGTAGCTGAATCGTTCGATGATGTCATTTCCACATAGGTCTACATAGAACATTTTTGGGAATTTCATTTCTTTTTCGTATTTGTCCTTGAAAATCCCAAGTGGATGTTTCCCTTTAGCAGGCGCGAGTTCAATGATCTTGTCTTGCAGGTCATCACTAATGCATTGTGACTCTATGAATCCATGTATAAATGTTTCAGTAGGTCTTTCATTGTACGATCCATCATTTGTATCAAATTGACTATTAGTCTCGACAGTTTGTGTGGAGTTTTGATTGGCTTGGTCGAGAACATGGTTCTAGTCCTCATTTATGCAGATGCTTTCGACCTTATACAAAGTTCTAGAACATAATTATTTCAATTCTTTCACAAAAATGTGTACACATACACCACCTATTTGGTATGCATTATTGTATTGCAATTGCCTCTTCAGCGCTACAACAATTGTCATTGTTTCATTTATGAATTATGGAAATGCTTTTTGCACAACATCTAGTTGGACATACACGTTAATAATCGATCTTGTTAAGCCCATTTGGGATTGTTTATAACCACAGGATATAATATGTGCAAATGCAATTCATAGAGACATGAGTCTCTCTTCAAGTTCTGAAAGTGTACTTACATATGGTAGTGGTGTGTTACATCTTATTTGGTCATGTGTTGCAAACTATGGCACTTTTCCATTTTGAAGTGATCTTCTACATGGAACACATATTTTTCTAGTGGACAATATTCTGTCATTTAGGGTTAAATAGACATATTCATTTTGCAAGTCTGGGGTGAAACATTTGATGTTCTTTGGGAAATGAAATTCCTCGCAAATCGCACATGCGATTCTAGGGGTGTATTCAATTTATTTCACATAGATTTGATTTTCATCTCTCTTTCCTAGATGAGAATGCCTAGTGGTTGTTCGTTGGTTTTCAGTGTTGGTAGTGCGCAATGTTTTGTTTTAATTTACGATATGTGATTTTTTTCCTCTGATCGGTACCATGACCATTGTGGGATATGTAGTTGCACCTATTTATTTCACATATGTGTTTTTTTAACATGTGGTAAGTGAGCTTATGGTTGTCACTCAAAATCGAGGTCGCTTGATGACAAGCCATGTCAAAGCTAGAACCAACATTTGTTGGGAGCATTGTTTTCTTACTAGGGTTTGTGTCAATGCATTCATGTTTTGCACGTATAAATTTTTTCAAGTTGTGATAAGTGAGTATGTGTTTTTTTCTCGGGCTCCCTATCACTTAATGACAATTGGCCAAATGTTGTTTGTCTTCAGAAGGAAGTGTGCCAATTCATTCGTGTTTTTCACATACAAATTTTTTCAAGTTGTGATAAGCGATTTTACGCTTTTTTCTTGAGATCCCAATCACCCAATGAAAATCAAGGGGAAATTCATCGCAACTATATATAATGTGTCACTTATGTAGACTTGATGCAACTTGCTTACCATGTAGAGTGCATTTTCTAGTGGAATTCTTTATTATAAATGGTTGATAGTGGATGTGTGGCATTTTTTTTTTAATGATACAACGTTGATTGTTTTATCGTAGTTTGAATCAATAGAGTAGAAGGTGACACTACTATTTGCAAGAGATGACCAGGCTTGGCTATTTACTTTGAATATGGTTGATATCCATTGTAAACAAAATGGCCCACCTTCTATATTTAATTTCTCATACATCATTGCCATGTTTATAAGATATTGTTGTCAACTTCCAAGTGTTTCCATACTTTGTATGAGATCAATTAGAAGATTTTGATGCAAGAAGTCAAATTCCTTTTGGTTTCCACTTATAATCGCATTGCAGAAAGGTTGCACAATGTAAAGGTGTTGGGACTGTTAACGCTCTATAATTTGCCCAAGGCTGTGGAGGAAGTCACAAAGGTAACCTCGAACCACTTGGAGTCTTGGATCTATCCCTCCAAGACTCAGAGAGGGATCTCTCTTTCTTAATTAACTTGGTATGGAATAGGACAGATGTTAGGCTAGCTATGAAAGTATGGGGGTTGGGGTTTTAAAATATTTAGATGAGGATGTGGTTGACGAGTTTCTCAGATCGCCATTGGGCTATGGGGTATATTTATAAGATAATGATCAAAACAGGTCTAGAGGTAAATGTATCCAAAGGGAAAGATAGTAACAATTTTGGATAGTCTTAAGCTTGAATGGTGTCGATTGAGGAAGAAATGGGAGAGGAAAAACTGAGCAAATGAGCAATTAAGAATTCATAAACTGAGTTTTGGAAGAAAACATAAAGATTATTGAAAAATTGGATAAAGAGTATGAATGCATAAATTCTTCTCCATTTACTCTTTTTCAATAACTAAAAACAGATAAGGAAAACACCACCAACACTGCTACACAAGAATCCTTTAAATCATTTTCTCTATTACTGTTCAATCATTCAAAAATTACAGACAAAACACTTCCTGGAGTAGCAAGGCCCACAGTCCAGCCAAAAGAGAGAAACTTCACACAGGTCGAACCCTGCTTCCATCTTTTACATGTGTATATAAAGGTAAAGATACTATCAGTCCTCAAAAATTTGAACTCTACCTATGCTTTCTAAAAATAGAAAATAGTTACAATAATTGACACATGTCACAGATGGTCTCCCACACATAGGGGTCGATTATAATAGAAATGAAACATGAAAAACCTCTCCAGATTTCCCGAGTGTTGTTTCAGTAGAATCCTTTTTCATTCGAAAGGGAGACAACACATTGACAGGTGGAGAAAAAGCGTCCCCTTTACTAGTCCTCATGATATCTTCAATAAATGCCAAGAAGGTGACAAGGAATTTTGAAATCCTGCTGTGACAGATGGACAATATTTACCACAAATTTCAAAAGACACTTAACCATTTTTCCTTAATACCTACCTCAAAACTTGAAAAGGGTGACGATCTATATCGCTTAAATCTTTATCTTTCATTTGGCACCCCCTTTCACAAAATCTCGACCCCAAAAATTTTGATCTATGCAAAACATGAACATTCTGTCATCCTTTACTCTTTTGGTAGCTTATAGGTGTAAAACAGCAAAGGGTTAGCCGTCGGAAGGGTAGCTTGTGGTAGCTAACGACGCCTTAAGGGAAATGAATACACTACCGAAAATGTTGAATTTTCCACCACTGTCCAAAACTGCAAAAAGAGACTTTCTTTGACCTACCTACTCCTGAGGGTCTTCATTTAGGTTCTCAGCAACTTC
>JZKD02S1673065.1:768834-780372 GCA_000966675.3 Picea glauca | reverse complement strand
GGGGGGGTCTGGAATGAGTGATAAAGAGCGCGCTTGGATCTACGGCTCAGAAATAGGTGCGTAGATCAATGGCCCACAATGGATTTCGGACCCCCCGGATGATCTTCTTTTAACCGAGGGGGGGGTCCAGAATGGTTATCTCCCTCCGGCGGGCCCCTTGTCATATGTGGCATAAATCAATTGGTCTTGAAGTCCCGTCACCATCTGCTATCTGACAGACCCCCCGTCACTTATGGACGTCATCTTCCACTGGTTCCACTTGTCCCACTTGTTCCCGAGTTAGTCCCATCCTATAACTGTTGTCAGTCCCCTACCCCCTTTCACTCATGGCAAGCCCCTTATTGCGACTTTTACCTCCAATCCCTATCCGCCACATCACCCGTTCGTATTTTGCAGCCATCGTCACTTTCCATCTCACCCCCAAGTGGCCCGTTTTCCATTTATTACTGGATAACCTATCTGTTATCTAGCTGACCTGTCTCCCACGCCCGACCAACCCCATTTTAAATAAAATTACCGTTATTTCCCCTACTTTCTCTATTCACCCGTTGCCCAGAGAAACTCATCGCTTACTCCTTCATTACTTTTCGTCGCCCTCATCCACAGTCAGTCGACCCTACTAACTTTGTGTTTATTGCAGGTACTATTGCAGAAATGGTGCCAAAGCCCAGACAAGCAGAAGGAGAGGAAAATCCCTTTCTCTCTCCTCTTGTCGACCTGGACAAGATCCCACTGGTCGACAAAGATAGATTAATCACAGATACCAAATGCGATTTCAATTTCTTAGACCTCTAGTCATGGCTCAGGGAAGTGGTCCTGGACCAGAGTGATGAAATTGGACTCTGGGAGTCCAATTTATCCCTTTACCTTTTTCCCCAGATCTACCATTTTCCCGAGTTCGCGCTTAAATGTCAGGATCACTATATTCCTAAACAAAGAGTCGTCATCTCCTCGTCTGGAGACACCCTGTTCCTTATCACGCACGAAGACATCGACCAGATGATGCGAATTCCCCGTGCCGACTCTGCGTCTCCTTTCAACCTAGAAATCCTCACAGAGTTGTATCATAAGATGAATTTTCTCCAAAGATCTAAAATATTCGAGCTTTTCCTTCCACCTTCGCTCAATTCCCTTCCACAAATCCCCCTTACCCGTCGTCCATGTTCTCCACTAAGGGAAACCAGGTCATTTCTTCCCTTTGTGCTTTGCTAGGGTACTATTTCGACCAGTGGATAGATGAGCCCATTCTGGGTTTTCTATCCATTTTCTCCACTGATGAAAAGCCCACCACCCAGTTTGATTTCAACACCTTCTTGGCAAACAATATTCACGAACAGTTCATGAATTTCGGCACGGAGGGCATGTTCAGATATTCATCAATATTAGTCTACTTGTTCATCTTTTTCCAAGTGGATAAGTTTTCATTTTCCATGCAGAAGATGGACGCAGATGGAAGGCCTTAGTCAATCACAGCATGTACCTCTTTGTTGAAGCATAACTCCACAGAGTATAGCTTCAAGGCATTCATCGATCTATTCTACCACCCTGTGTTAAGCATGTTGAGTGGCAGGCCCGAGCCTTGAATAAACGACGAAGTCTAGAGAATCCTCCATCTCTCGGACAACACAAAGACCGGGGATTGGTACCTGTATCAAAACCACACCGAGATCAGAGTATTTGGGTGCAATTTGGCACCCTATAAGCTGCCCAAGTATGTGTCAGTCAGAATCTTTCCTTTAGAGTATATAAGACAAATCATGAATTCAGATGACATCCATTTTGTATCTTTGAAGAAAAAACAGCAGCTTAGAATCAAGGGGTAGATTGGCTCCTTCATCTGCAACAGTCATGGCGCCGGAGAAGAAGCAGACCGGATACTGAGAGAGATGAAGTTTTTCTTAAGTTTCCCATGGCATTATGATCCATGCGGGATCATCTCAGAAATGCGGGTGAAGAACAAAAACATCCCGTATGTTCATGAAGCTAAGCCCGAAATTGAGAAATTCGCCAATCAGACTATGTGGGTGCCTAACACCTTGGTCAAAGTGGAACATCAGGTCCCCCCTACCATTGTGCCACCAACGACCATGCCACAGGTCCCTAAGGAAAAAAGGCCTCAACAATAATTATCTCCACCTGTCACAGAGGTATTGTCCGATGAGTTCCAGTTGCACACTAAGAGGCCCAAGACAATTTCAGTTCCTGGTCCAACTGGAGAAAAATAAGCCCCGCCTACCACAGTGACTAATTCTGTGATTCCACCCTTCGGTTTGAGCCTTCATAAGGACATCACCCCAGTAGTATTGAAGAAATCCACAGACTCCCCACTGGACACTCAGCCAGGAAAGACTGGGCCCAAGTTGAGCATTTTCGAGAAGTACGAGCTGATTAAGAAAATGAATCAGACCCTTACCAGCAGTACTTACGCTCAGTTTTGGAAGAAGACATCGACTGTGCAACATAGGCTATTATTTTCATTTGACATAGAAAAGGGCAGGATGCACATGGCCTTCCTACAGGTCCAGGTACCAGACCCCAAGGTGATCACAGAATACAAGAGGGCCACCTTCGAATTCCAGACGAAGGACGTGCACCCAGCAGATCAGATGGATCTGCACAAATAGACAGGGGAAATGTTGTTCCATATGTTGGTGCATGATTCCGCTTCTGCAGCAAAATTATAAGTATCATTGAATAACGCTCAAACGCAACTCAAGCTGGAGAATATATCGTCCTTTGCGAAGGACAATAGAATCAAAACTTTGGAGGAGCTGGTCCTCAAGATCAACTATGACCCTTTGAACATCAAAGCAGCGGAGGAGATGATAAAGAAGAAGAATGCTGACATTGCCTCCTTGAGGAAATAGCTGAAGCTCCCGCCCACAGAGGACTCGCAAGCGAAGGAGATAGCAGAGAACGAAGGCGAGAAGGATGAAATTCTGAAGCTGCTTATGGAGCAGAATGCACATTTCAAAGAAATGGAAGATGAAGTGGAGAGATTATTGAAAGAGAAGGAGCAGATGAATCCAATGGAAGTAATTCCATTAAGTTCCATTCCGATTTCAGGAGAAATCATTGTATCAGTGACATCAGTCCCATCAACAACTCCATTGACATCCCAAGAGAATACAACCGACTTGGCTAAATCCATGGAAAAGATGAACCTGCAGGAGACAGAGATTAGCAGGCTTAAAAAGGAAGTTGAGAACCTTAAGGAACTCAAAACTTCTTTCCAGACCAGCCTCTCCAAGGAAAAGAAGGTAACAGAGCAGCTCAAGAAAGAGCTACAACAGCTCCAAAAGCAAACAGTGGCAGGGAAGACTTTGGCTGAGGTCAAAGAGAATGTATGGACAGACATCACAAAGTCCATAAATGAGATATGGCCCATGATCCAAATCATGTTTGAGCAGAATGAGTTGGTCCAGAGGAGCAAATAGGCCATTGAGAAGATCATAGTAGAATTGGGGGACATGCCAACACATGCAAATGAGATCATCAAGTTCCTCAATTATAAGACCAGGGAAGAGCTTGAAGAGCTAAAGATTGAAGATAGAACAAACACCATCCTTGAGGTCAAAAGAGTTTTGATCAAGAGAGGACTAATGCTTCAGCTGGAAGAAAAGGTTCAGGTCATGGACCAGGGAGTACAAAGGTTCTTCAATATGATTGAAGCTCTCCGAAAGAAAGGTCTACCTGGTCTGAAGGTTATTAATGATAAACTGATGACACTCCCAGATTACAATAAGATATTGGCTGAGGTGTCTAAGGACAGTTCAAAGTTTGCAGGAATATAAGGGAGCATCACCGATAAAGCATTCCTGGATGCCCTTCAGTTGGACATCAATATCCAACACGAGATTCGATACATATTCCTCACCAAGCCTACATTCGCCAAATATACAGAAATGGACGAAGTGTATCGAAGACTACTCAAAGTCATTGTGCCTAGTCATCTCCGATGGGAGGAACTCTGCGATCTGCTCGATTAGAAAATGATTTGTCCAGATCTAGTCAGATGTTCAGTTAGATGAGGTCATGCCAAGGCTTCATCAACGGTCTACCTAGAAATCAGCGTGCAGTTTCACCAAGTCATCAAGCAGTTCTGAAATTTAGGAGATTTGTTAAATTAGTTAGGCTAAAAATAGAATTAGCACATCCTGATCATTTATGACAGGAACGTTTGTAATTTGAGTTATAAATACTTCACCTTTCGAAGTATTGAGGGTTGTTTATCTTCACACCTTGACGCTATCAGACTGTAATATTTTTGAAGAGATCTTCCATTAAAAAAAAGGAGGCACTTTTACAGGATTCTTGTGTGTATTCACTGGTGATGTTTTCTCTCTAAGTTGAATGTTATTCTTGCTTTGTAATTATCTTGTTTTCTAATCCTAATCTTTAAGAGTAACGAATGTTGTAGGATTTATCTCGTATACCATGTTTCTGACTCGAAATATTTTAGTGTTTTTCTTTTGGTATTTTCAGTAAAGGAATTCTTAACTGCTTCTTTGTTGAAACTATCTTTCTTCATCTTTTTTGCTCATCATCATTTAAGCTACTGAAAGATTCAGTGATTATATTATCTTGCCCTGTGAAAGTTTTTCTTTTGCATTTCTGGTTTGTATTTGATTTTTATTAAACGCAGACCCCATAGCCCAATGGATGTGTAGACTGTCTCAACCAATTCAAAAAACACTTTGACAACAAAACCTACCTATTTCTTTACCTATCCTAATATTAAAAATTGGAAACATAGCTAAATCATATAGAGAGATCCCTCTCTGAAGTTGGAAGGGCTAGATCCCAGCTTCAAAATTGGTTGGATAAAGTTACCTTTGTAGATTTCTTCTGTTTTCAACCTCTAGGAAATTTACCAAGTGATAACATAGTGGCGACTCCACTGGAGAAAGAACATAAAATTTATAATTTCACGTTTTCTTTTCCCTAAAAAAAAAGTTTGTTCCTGGAATATTGCAAATTTAAGAAAGAAGTAATGTTTAGAGGTTGATTAAACTTTGTACATATTATTTTCAGACTCATAAAACTAAAAAAATATATATACATAAAAAGCCAAAAAGAGTTCTGGCTCCCAAGAAAGTTCACACTCGATCTCATCCCAACCCAGAACCCGTGATAGTGACAGATAACCCCGAAAATTTGCTTAGGAAAAAGACCTTAGCTAAAGGTTCAGTGAGTCATATTCCCCTTCATAAGTCCCTGTCCTTTTCAGGGAAACCTTTTATCTCTCAAAACCCTAATCTCAATACCTTTCCACAACAAAGCCTGGTTAGAACACGGTCCAACAGTTTTGTGAGTGGAATCATCTTTGACCCAACTGTTTTGCAACCTCGAACCCCCGAAGTTCTGTCTCCCATGACTAAACCACAAATCACTCCCTTAGTACTATCCAGTCCCTCCTCGTCCTCATCTTCAGTCGCTACCTCGCCAATCATCCAGGTTGTCGTCCCACCTCCTCCACCCATCATGGAAGCTCGATATGCTCCTTTGGTGTTCTCTGCGCCGCTACATGCCATGCCCCAAGACTATCAAACAAGACTTCCACAGTTCGATGCAACAGGACCTTTAAACGCCCAACAACATGTTGACAAAATGAATGATTATTTTGACTTGCAAGAAGTTGATGAGGCTGACGTTCAAATGAGATTGTTTGCCCAAAGTTTGATAGGTGACGTCAAGAAATGGTACAAATATTTACCTGCCACCTCAGTCCCTGACCTTGTCGCATTCCAAAGGAGTTTTCTTGACAGATGGGAGGTAAAGAAAAACCCTCTCCAGATATTGTCAGAATACGAGAATATAAGAAGAAATCAAGGTGAGACGGTACAAGATTACTGCACCCGTTTCAATAACCTGTACAATGCAATTCTAGCCAAAATCAAACCTCCACAGGGCCTGGCGTTGATAAAATTCCCTGATGATTTTGATGTCGATATGTCATACAAACTAAGAGAAAGAAATTCTACCACCTTGGCAGACATGCAAAAAAGTGCTATAAGTGTAGAGGCCACTTTGCTGGCAAAAAGGGCACGTCAGAGGTCAGAAAGGAGAGTCACGATCAAGGAAGAACCTTCCACGTTGAACTCAAATTCCAAATTGGATTCTTTGGCCAGAGCAGTGGAAAGAATGATGGAAAGACTCACTGTTTCAGAAAGAAATCCTCCAAGAGAAAATCCACCAGCTCCTCAGGTTCGGAACCCTAACTTTAGGAGAAATCCTCCTCAAATCAGACAGAGAGATCCTAAGGATCAAAGAGAGCAGAGGGGTCCAGATCAGCAGATTAGACCTCCCCTACAAGAAAACTATGATGATGAAGGGGAGGAAGTGATTGAGGAATTGGAGGATACTCACATTAATCTCATGGGCATTCACGACAACGAAGCGATTTTCCTTACCCAAGAAGAGCAAGAACTTTTTCTTCTCAACCAAACAAAAGTAAGTGAATAAGCTAAAGATGTGGAACAACAGGCATTCGAAAATTCCATTCTAGAGTTACACCGCCAGTACAATTTGCAGAGTAAAAAGACAAAAGGAAATTCCCCAAAAAAGACGACTGAAAAAAAGAAGGTAGTCGAAACCAAGAAGACCTCTGAACCATCTACTGAGAAAACTTCTGAGAAGATTCCTGAGAAGAGTAATGCCGACACTCCCGTGAAGAAAAACCTTACCATTCTGAAAAGTCCATCAAAGCCTGAGGTTTCACCTATTAATCCACCGAGTACTTCTGAGCATAAGAATATGGTGGAAAAACCAGAATTGATGAGCCAAGGCAGAGCCCCTACACCTTTCAGCCTTGAGGGGGAATTGGCCAAAGTAAAAATTCCCATCCCACTTACAGAGTTGATGAACAAAGATGGTTATCGTTCACAGGTGATTAAAGAACTGGCCATTGAACCTGGCCTAGGCATGAAGGCCTGAACCATTGGATCAATAAATCATTCAGACACTGTGAACCTTACTGATGATCAACCCGAGCTTCTTTTCGGTCCTGAAGTAGATGGTCGAGATGATACTGGTGAGGTCACTCCTTTTTACATTAGTATAAACATACATGACCTGATCTTTCATAATGCTATGCTTGACTCGGGTTCTTCCCACAATCTGATGCCCAAAGCAGTAATGGAGAAACTGGGACTAGAGGTCACCAGACCTTATAAAGATTTACAGTCATTCGACTCCAATAAAGTCAGATGTATTGGTTTGATCAAGGACCTATGCATCACCTTGGTTCAGATTCCTGCAAAGAGCATGGTCATGGACGTGGTAGTCGGGGATATCCCTCCGAAGTATGGAATGTTGCTTTCCCGGTCCTGGGGGGCTAAGTTGAGAGGCACCCTGCAGCTAGATATGTCTTATGCCACTATCCCAGTTTTCGAGCAACAGAGAAGGCTATACAGAGAAACATTGATGAAGTACATGGTCAGTAGCCAAGAAAAGCTGCACAACTATCCCCTTTACTCTACACATTCCAATCTGGATTCTTTCATCTTGTACAATGATGGTGACATGGTAGAACAAGATACTCAGCTGGTGGAAGATACATCTAGTCAGGATGAAGGCCAAGAAATCATTGAGGTAGCGAGGATGAAGAACGTGATAACTGAAGATTTACCCGCTGATTTCTGGAGCATGGATTTTGATGGAGAAGTGAGTAAAGAAGGAGCTGGAGTAGGAGTATGGCTGCATAATCACAGAAATAGGTACTCAGAAAACCATTCTTACAAATTAAATTTCCAATGCACTAACAAAATTGCTGAGTATGAATCCTTGATGCTCGATCTGAAGCTTTTGAAAAGAGTTGGTGCTAAACAGATTATGGTAAGAGGTGATTCTGAGTTGATAATCAAGAAAATCAAAGGTGAGTATGTTGCGAAACACCCACGTCTTAGAGCTTATAGGAATGTTGTTCTTGATGCCCTTATATGCTTCATTGAAGTTGACTTGCAGGTAATGCCAAGGGGATAGAATATTCTAGCAGACAGATTGGGTACGTCAGCAGCCTCCTGTAAGATTCCTTTCCGCTCGACTCACCCATACACCATCGAGGTGAAATGCAAACCAACCGTTCCCGACAATATCAGGTACTGGCAAGTGTTTGGTAATGATGATCAAATCGAAGACTTTCTGCAGTGTAAAAACGATTTTGAATGTACAAATATAGATTTAGAGAACGATGATGAAAATGTTAATAGTTATGATTTTGAAATTGATAGTGTAAATACCGTAGATTCGAGAGAATTAGGCGATGACGAATTGGATGCTGATGTTTTACAGTTGAAAAGCAATGTTTTACCTAGAGGCCTAGTTCCTCTAGAGGACTTGTTTGATTTTAACGACGTAGCCAAAAAACCAAAAATCTAAGCCAATGGACAAGAGGTAGAAGACTGTAATATAGGGACTGAAGAGAAACCTAGAATAGTCAAACTGTCAAAATCATTACCCCCAGAGCAAAAACTCAAATACATTGAGTTGTTCAAAGAATATTCGGATTTCTTTGCCTGGGGCTATGAAGATTTGAAATCCAACGATACCAACATCATACAACACAAGATTCCAATAAAGGAAGACCAAAAACCGTTTAGGAAGAAACTTAGGAGGATAAATCCCAAGTTGCTCCCTCTGATAGAAAAGGAAATAAAAAAAATGTACGATGCCAAAATCATAGTTCCGTTGCGCTTTTCCAAATGGGTCTCTAATTTGGTCCCTACATGTAAGAAAACCGGGGAAATCAGACTCTGCATAGATTTCCAAAATCTAAATAAAGTCTCCCTGAAGAATAATTACCCCTTGCCGAAAATGGACCACATCCTGCAAAGAGTGGTCGGGTCCAGTCGAATCTCTCTACTGGACGGTTCCTTTCGTTACAATCAAGTCCTAGTTCACCCGGATGACCAAGACAAAACCGCTTTCACCACACCATGGGGCACTTTCATGTATGTGAAAATGCCTTTTGGTCTGATGAACGCAGGAGCCACATTTCAGAGGGCGATGGATATTGCTTTCGTGGAAGAATCAGGTAAGTTTATTGTCATCTATTTAGATGACGTAACTATGTTTTCCCGATCTGATGACGAACACCTAAGACACCTCAAATGAGTCTTCAAGAAATGAAGAAGGTTTGGGATTTCTTTAAATCCTAAGAAGAGCCTTTTCAGGTTAGAAGAAGGAAAACTGCTAGGACACATCATCTCCAAAGATGGAATCAAAATAGACCCTAGCAGAATCGAGGCCATACAAAAATTAGAACACCCAAGAAACCTCAAAGAAATATAGTCTTTCATCGGGAGAATAAACTTTCTACGAAGATTCATTCCCAATCTGGCAGAAATCCTTAGAAACATCACAAATATGCTAAAAAAGGATGTAAAAATTAAATGGGACCCTGAGTCCAGACAGTCTTTCGAACAAGTCAAATGAGCACTCACAGAAGCCCCTGTTTTGATCAGTCCTGATTTCACTAAGGATTTCTATCTCTTTTCTTTCGCTTCTGAACATACTATAGCAACAGTGTTACTGGAAAAGAACAACGAAGGGTATGAACAACCCATAGCTTTCTTTAGCAAAGCATTAAGAGACGCTGCTCTGAATTACAAGATAATGGAGAAACAAGATTTTGCTTTGGTAAAAGCCATAAAAGACTTTAGGGTCTACATTCTCCATTCCCACACCATAGCTTATGTTCTGAATGTGGTAGTTAAGGACATTTTGACAGAGGACAATCTAGATGGAAGAAGGGGAAAATGGATTGTTGTCATTTTAGAATACGATATAGATATTAAGCCCACGAAACTAATCAAAGGTCAAGGCCTTGCTAAATTAATGGCTGAATCTAACTTCCATGCTCTTGACATTAATTTTCTAGATGTGGCAGATGAACAGGGCGAGATGGCGACTCCAAACTTGAGAGAGGTATTTCTCAACTCTCCATGGTACGCGGACCTTATATTTGTTTTGCAAAATCTACAAGCTCCCCCTGGTTTGACTAAGACTAAAGCTAGATTTTTAAAGTTGAAAGCCTTAAAATTCTGTATTCTAGAAGGAAATTTGTATTGGAAAGATCCTGGAGGCATTCTGTTAAACTGTTTATTGAAAGATGAAGCTGATAAAGTGTTACAAGAGTTTCATGCAGGAGAATGTGGTGGCCATCTGAACTGGAAGGTCACAGCCAACAAAATACTCAGAGCTGGATTTTATTGGCCCACCCTATTCGCCGATGTGCATCAGAAGGTAACAGCATGTCACCAATGTCAACTGTTTGAAGGAAAAAGGAAACTCCTTCCTCTACCTCTGAAACCGATCTCAGTTGAGGCCCCTTTCCAACAATGGGGGCTCAACTTCATTGGAGAAATACACCCCCCATCTTCAGGCCAGCACCAGTGGATTTTCACTGCCATCGATTATTTTACCAAATGGATTGAAGCAGTACCAAGCAGGCAAGCCACTGACTCTGTTATTATCAAATTCCTTGAAAATAATATTTTGTCTCACTTTGGATGTCCTAGAAAGATTATAACTGACAATGCAACTGCCTTTCGGTCGAAGAAACTCATAGATTTCTACAACCAGTATCACATTAGTTTGGGGCATTCCACAACCTACTACCCTCAGGGGAATGGGTTGGCGGAATCTTCAAACAAAACTTTGGTAAATATCATCAAGAAAACATTACAAGAAAACAAGAAATCATGGCACAACAAGTTGGTGTTTGCATTATGGGCTGACAGACTGACCACCAAAAGGTCGATTGGTATGTCACCATACCAGCTGGTCTATGGTACAGAGGCAGTTTTCCCCACTTCTTTAGGAGTCCCTATCATGAAGTTGCTTCAAGAGGTACAAGCTGAGCCAAATGACTCACAAAGAATGATCAACCAGATGTTCCATTTGCAGCAGTCTAGGGAGGACATCTTCAACAAAACACAGGTCATCCAAGAAAACATCAAGAAGATCTTTGACAAACGAACCAAGGAGGATGATTTTGAGCTAGGAGATTTGGTGTTGAGATGGGATGCCAGAAATGAAGACAAGGGAAAGAATGGGATGTTTGACAGTTTGTGGACAGGACCATTCATGATCCAAGCTTTCAGGGGAAACAATGCTTTCTTGCTAAACAATGTTGATGGGACAGATCTGCCAGGAAGACATGTGAATGGCAGAATGCTGAAACATTATGTGCCACCTCAGTAGAAGATTCGAGTTTTCACTCTCCATTGTACATACCATTTTAATTTCCATTTTTCACTTGCATTTTCTGAGTGAAAAACATTAGTCAATTGGTTGAAGCCCGAAGAGAAGGCCCTAAGTTGTTGACCACTGTTTTTCCATTTTTGAGAATAAAACCAATGAAGGCTACTAGGTAGAAATTCTCAGAATGACAGGAACCAGGATTCTTGGCACTTCACAGGGAAAGTACCATCCCCAGGTGGAGCCACTGTTATCACCCTATAAGTTATAGGAATCAACTGGTGACTGGGATATTATCTGTCTCTAGTGTTTTTGTTGACAAATGATTTTTCATTC
>JZKD02S1673065.1:753499-768784 GCA_000966675.3 Picea glauca | reverse complement strand
GAAATAAAAGCCCCATGCAATAATAGTAACTTGGTCCATACCTTTCAAGCATGGCAAAGTTCTTTTTTAAATTTGATGTTGATAGGGTAGTGAATGATTTGGCTAAACAATTTAATCTTAGCCAAAGTGTCTAGGTTAGATTAGTGAATAAATCTGGCCATACTGTCTAATCTTGGTCAGATAGCCCCAGGGTAGAGTAAATTCTTAACCCAACATTTTAATCTAGGTTAACTGTCATAGGAAAATAGGTTAGTATGTAGGCTAGTTGCTTTATTGTTTCACTCCAATAAAACCAGCTTGATGTAAAATGTTGCACCATGTCTCAAATGCCTAAAGGATAGTTTGGTCGAAGCCCCATGGTGGTGTCTACTTGAAAGTTTGGGGAAAAACTCATAAAAACGCATTTATCCTAAGTTTTTCCCAGTGCATGTGTTCTCCGCTTCCCATTTTATGCTCCCTACAAATTTCGACGATCATGATCACGGCGCCCAGATCTACGGTGCACAGAGCATTTTGGACCCCCGCGACCGTTCCACTTTTAGCCCGGGGGGGTCCGGAATCACTGATAACATTTGCGCGCATCTGGATGGCCCAGGGATGAGCGCTTAAATCAACGGTCCAGACTGGATTACAGACCCCCCGTCCATTCTGCCTTTAATGGAAGGGGGAGGGGGTTCAGAATGAGTGATAAAGAGCGCCCTTGGATCTACGGCTCAGAAACAGGTGCGCAGATCAATGGCCCACAATGGATTTCGGACCCCCCTGGATGATCTGCTTTTAACTGAGGGGGGGGGGTCCAGAATGGTTATCTCCCTCCGGTGGGCCCCTTGTCATATGTGGCATAAATCAATTGGTCCCAAAGTCCCATCACCATCTACTATCAGATAGACCCCCCGTCACTTATGGACGCCATCTTCCATTGTTTCCACTTGTCCCACTTGTTCCCCAGTTAGTCCCATCCTATAACTGTTGTCGGTCCCCTACCCCCTTTCACTCATGGAAAGCCCCTTATTGCAACTTTTACCTCCAATCCCTAGCTGCCACATCACCCGTTCGTATTTTTCAGCCATCGTCACCTGCCATCTCACCCCCAAGTGGTCTGTTGTCCATTTATTACTGGATAACCTATCTGTTATCCAGCTGACCTATCTCCCACGCCCGACCAACCCCATTTTAAATAAAACTACCGTTATTTCCCCTACTTTCGCTATTCACCCATCGCACCAGAGAAACTCATCGCTTACTCCTCCATTACATTCCGTCGCCCTCATCCACAGTTAGTCGACCCCACTAACTTTGTGTTTATTGCAGGTACTGTTGCAGAAATGGCACCAAATCCCAGACAAGCAGAAGGAGAGGAGAATCCGTTTCTCCTGCCTCCTGTCGACCTGGACAAGATCCCACTCGTTGACAAAGATAGATTAATCGCAGATACCAAATGCGATTTCAATTTCTCAGACCTCCAGTCATGGCTCAGGGAAGTGTTCCTGGACCAGAGTGATGAAATTGGACTCTGGGAGTCCAATTTACCCCTTTACCTTTTTCCCCAGATCCACCATTTTCCCGAGTTCGCGCTTAAATGTCGGGCTCACTATATTCTTGAACAAAGAGTCGTCATCTTCTCGTCCGAAGACACCTTGTTCCTTATCACGCCCGAAGACATCGACCAAATGATGCAAATTCCCCGTGATGACTCTGCGTCTCCTTTCAACCTAGAAATCCTCACAGAGTTGTATCAGAAGATGACTTTTCCCCAAAGAGCTCAAATATTCGAGCTTTTCCTTCCCACCTCCACTCAATTCCCTTCCACAAATCCCCCTTACCCGTCGTCCATGTTCTCCACTAAGGGAAACCAAGTCATTTCCTCCCGTTGTGCTTTGCTAGGGTACTATTCCGACCAATGGGTAGATGAGCCCATTCTGGGTTTTCTATCCATTTTCTCCACTGATGAAAAGCCCACCACCGAGTTTGATTTCAGCACCTTCTTGGCAAACAATATTCACAAACAATTCGTGAATTTCAGCACGGAGGGCATGTTCATATATTCATCAATATTAGCCTACATGTTCATCTTTTTCCAGGAGGATAAGTTTGCATTTTCCATGCAGAAGATGGACGCAGATGGAAGGCCTCAGTCAGTCACAGCATGGATCTCTTTGCTGAAGCATAACTCCACAGAGTATAGCTTCAAGGCATTCATCGATCTTTTCTACCACCCTGTGTTAAGCATGTTGAGCGGCAGGCCCGAGCCTCGAATAAATGACGAAGTCCAGAGAATCCTGCATCTCTCGGACAACACAAAGACCGGGGATTGGTACATGTATCAAAACCACACCGAGATCAGAGTATTCGGGTGCGAGTTGGCACCCTATAAGCTGCCCAAGTATGTGCCGGTTAGAATCTTTGCTTTAGAGTATATAAGACAAATCATGAATTCAGATGACATCCATTTTGTATCTTTGAAGAAAAAACAGCAGCTTAGAATCAAGGGGCAGATTGGCTCCTTCATCTACAACAGTCGTGGCACTGGAGAAGAAGCAGCCCGGATGCTGAGAGAGTTGAAGTTTTTCTTAAGCTTCCCATGGAATTATGAAACATGCGGGATCATCTAAGAAATGCGGGTGAAGAACAAAAACATCCCATACGTTCATGAAGCTAAGCCCGAAATTGAGAAATTCGCCAATCAGACTGTGTGGGTGCCTAACACCTTGGTCGAAGTGGAACAACAGGTTCCCCCAACCACTGTGCCACCAATGACCATGCCATAGGTCCCTAAGGAAAAAAGGCCTCGACAAGAATTATCTCCGCCTGTCACGAAGGTATCATCTGAAGAGTTCCAGTTTCACACTAAGAGGCCCAAGACAATTTCAGTTCTTGGTCCAACTGGAGAAAAAGAATCCCCGTCTACCACAGTGACTAAGTCTGTGATTCCACCGTTTGGTTTGAGCCTTCATAAGGACATCACCCCAGTAGTACTGAAGAAATCCACAGACTCCCCACTGGACACTCAGCTAGGCAAGACTGAGTCCAAGTTGAGCATTTTCGAGAAGTATGAGATGATTAAGAAAAAGAATCAGACCCTTACCAGCAGTACTTATGCTCAGTTTCGGAAGCAGACATCGACTGTGCAGCATAGGCTGCTGTCTCCATTTGACACAGAAAAGGGCAGGATGCACATGGCCTTCCTACAGGCGCAGGTACCAGACCCCAAGGTGATCACAGACTACAAGAGGGCCACCTTCGAATTCCAGATGAAGTACGTGCACCCAGTAGATCAGATGGATCTGCACAAACAGACAGGGGAAATGGTGTTCCATACGTTGGCGCATGCTTCCACTTCTGCAGAAAAATTATAGGTATCATTGAACAATGCTCAAACACAACTCAAGTTGGAGAAGATATCATCCTTTGTGAAGGACAATAGAATCAAAACTTTGGAGGAGCTGGTCCTCAAGATCGGCTATGACCCTTCGAATGTCAAAGTAGCGGAGGAGATGATAAAGAAGAAGAATGATGACATTGCCTCCTTGAGGAAACAACTGAATCTCCCGCCCACAGAGGAATCACAGGCGAAGGAGATAGCATAGAAAGAAGGCGAGAAGGACGAAATGATCAAGCTGCTTATGGAGCAAAATGCACAGCTCAAAGAAATGGAAGTTGAGATGGAGAGATTATTGAAAGAGAAGGAGCAGTTGAAGCCAATGGAAGTCATTCCATTGAGTGCCATTCCAATTTCAGGAGCAATCACTGTATCAGTGACAGCAGTCCCATCAGGAACTCCATTGACATCCCAAGAGAATACAAACGACCTGGCTAAATCCATGGAAAAGATGAACCTGCAAGAGACAGAGATCAACAGGATTAAAAAGGAAGTTGAGAACCTTCACGAACTCAAAACTTCTTTCCACACTAGCCTCTCCAAGGAAGAGCAGGTAACAGAGCAGCTCAAGCAAGAGCTACAACAGCTCCAAAAGAAAACAGTGGCAGGGAAGACTTTGGCTGAGGTCAAAGAGAATGTATGGACAAACATCACAAAGTCCATAAATGAGATATGGCCCATGATCCAAATCATGTTTGAGTAGAATGAGTTGGTCCAGAGGAGAAAACAGGCCATTGAGAAGATCAGAGTAGAATTGGGGGACATGCCAACACAGGCAAATGAGATCATCAATTTCCTCAATTCTAAGACCAGGGAAGAGCTGGAAGAGCTGAAGATTGAAGACAGAACAGAGACCATCCTTGAGGTCAAAAGAGTTCTGACCAAGAGAGGACTAATGCTTTAGCTAGAAGAAAAGGTTCAGGTCATGGACCAGGGAGTACAAAGGTTCTTCAATAAGATTGAAGCTCTCCAAAAGAAAGGTCTACCTGGTCTGAAGGTTATTAATGATAAACTGATGACACTCCCAGATTACAAGAAGAGATTGGATGAGGTGTCTAATGACAGTTCAATGTTTGCAGGCATACAAGGGAGCATCACCGGTAAATAATTCCTGGATTCCCTTCAGTTGGACATCAGTATCCAACACGAGATTCGATACATATTCCTCACCAAGCCTACATTCGCCAAATATACAGAAATGGACGAAGTGTATCGAAGACTGCTCAAAGTCATTGTGCCTAGTCATCTCAGATGGGAGGAACTCTGCGATCTTCTCGATTAGCAAATGAGCTGTCCAGGTCCAGTCCGATGCCCAGTCAGATGAGGTTGTGCCAAGGCTTCATCAATGGTCTACCTAGAAATCAGCTTGCAGTTTCACCAAGTCATCAAGCAGTTCCGAAATTTAGGAGATTTGTTAAATTAGTTAGGCTAAAAATAGAATTAGCACATCCTAATCATTTATGACAGTAACGTTTGTAATTTGAGTTATAAATACTTCACATTTCGAAGTATTGAGGGTTGTTGATCTTCACACCTTGACGCTATCAGACTGTAATATTTTTGAAGAGATCTTCCATTAATAAAGAGGCACTTTTACAGGATTCTTGCGTGTATTCACTGGTGATGTTTTCTCTCTAAGTTGAATGTTATTCTTGCTTTGTGATCATCTTTTTTTCTAATCCTAATCTTTAAGAGTAACGAATGTTGCAGGATTTATCTCGTATACCCTGTTTCTGACTCGAAAGATTTTAGTGTTTTTCTTTTGGTATTTTCAGTAAATGAATTCTTAACTGCTTCTTTGTTGAAACTATCTTTCTTCATCTTTTCTGCTCATCATCATTTAAGCTACTGAAAGATCCAGTGATTATATTATCTCGCCCTATGAAAGTTTTTCTTTTGCATTTCTGGTTTGTATTTCATTTTTATTAAACGCAAACCCCATAGCCCAATGGATGTGTAGACTGTCTCAACCAATTCAAAAAACACTTTGACAACAAAACCTACCTATTTCTTTACCTAGCCTAATATAAAAAATTGGAAACATAGCTAAATCATATAGAGAGATCCTTCTCTGAAGTTGTAAGGGCTAGATCCCAGCTTCAAAAGTGGTTGGATAAAGTTAGCTTTGTAGATTTCTTCTGTTTTCAACCTCTAGGAAATTTACCAAGTGCTAACATAGTCCATAGTTAAGTTCTTTTTAGATTCCCTAAAATTGAAAAGATAGCCGAGTGACCTTGTTCCTTCATAATCGTTAAACTAGTCTAGAAGAACATCCTCTACGGTGTCCATAGTTAAGCTCTTTTCAGACTCCTTAAAATTAAAAATATCGCCGAGTGACCTTGCTCTTTCACACTCATTAATTGGTTTAGAAAAACATCTACTGGCATGAGTTTACCCCTTTTTTTGACCTATAGATTAAGGAGGAAAAATGTACAACTCGAGAGATTCGTCTCGGTGGGAGAGTTCTCCTAAGTAGATTTTATACTTTTTCGGGCTAAGGAGACTAAATCTAGAAAAAGGTTGTGATTCCATAGTTAAGCTCTTTTCAGACTCCTTAAAATTGAAAAGATTGCCGAGTGATCTTGTCTTTGTCACACTTGTTAAAATGCTTTTGAATAGACATAATTTCGGTGCTAGTTTACCCTTTTTTCGAACCGACTAGACTACCTTCAAAAAAGGTACCCCAATGGAGTCTTCTTTTACGTTTTTTTAGACTCTCTAAACGTGAAAAAACCATCGAGATTACCTTCTCTGGGCTCGTGAAAAATACATTGAAGGGGGTTTTATCATGTACTTCTATTCGCATTTGCATCTCTGTGTCTTTGGCCTAATGCCAACTCCATTTTTCTCTCAACTGAACCTTTGAAGCATGCCTTATACGCAAGCCTTGTAGCACTTTGCCTTTGCGAGTTGACACCTTGACCCATGGAGGAATTTTCCTCGAGTGTCCTTTTCCTGCACATGTCTGCTTGCTCTGAGCATAAGTGTGTTCCTTGTGCTTGGAACTAGTATGCTTGCGACACTCGTTCCTCCTTTGTAACGTAGAATTCTTTTATTCTTTCTCAAGCTCTTTCAAAATATTGAAAAAGACAAAAGAATCAAATATACCCCAAAAAGAGGACGGGAAATTTATTTTCTTTTTATGGTAGCACAATGAGTCGCCCTTGGACAAAGAACATCCTTCTATTTTTTCGTCAAGATTTGGGATTTAATATGACCTTAGGAAGTTGTTCTCGCTACATAGAGTTGTGTCCTCCTCCATTTGGTTATTCTTCCAAACACATGGAGAGTTTGTGTTGCCTCCTGCATCGTGAACTTATGTCAAGGTCATGCTGCCTGAGTCTGATCATCTGTCGTGCTATTGACCAAGGGAATTTTTACTCAGCCTGAGTTGGCCCTTCTGCATTTTGTCTCTTGCCCTCATGCCCGACCATCCCAAAATTCCAATCAAGTCCTCGTTCAAAATTACTGAAGTTCTCTGCCTGATCACCGAGATCCTCTTGTCTGTTCCCGATGAGCCATCGAAGAACTCTAGGTAGTGAATTCGTACACTCACATTACACTCCTACCCAAGTTTTGAAGTATTGAAGTTTTTTCTCGAGCTTTGAAGGCCTCATCTCCAACCATCAGACGTCATTGGCTTCTTGAAGATGGACACTATACATGTATAGCTTTGATTTTGAGATGTAGATCCGCTGTGTATTGCTCGTGGATACACTTTATATAGTTATATGACATGTATCTACAGTGTATTTGATTGGAATCCATGATTTATTTCATCTCGAGCATGGGTATGCCCACCTCGGTGAGACAAATTTTATTTTTGCAGATGGCACCTCCCAAACTCTAGTCCCAGGCTCACTCGCTTCATACGTTGGTGAATATTTGTAATGTATTTCAGCCATTAGATGCTCTTATGACCTCACACATTAGGGGGCATCTGTTATAACCCTAAATTGCACCGTACATGCATACCCAACATCAGACCCTCTTACTTGCTATTTTTGCCAAGCCATCACTAAGCAACTCTTCTTAAAAACCCTATTTTTGAATATGTATGCACCCTACACCACTACTTCCCATGTACACATGCTTGCTACACCACTAAAACTTGCATACATATGCTATTTTCACCATTACAGCTTGCGTATACCCACAAATGTTGCAAAAATTAAAAAGTTGCAAGGGATTCATTGAGATTATGGGCTACTGGGTAGTTTCACAACTGATCCACCGTCTATATCCCATCACCCAACCAAATAACCATAATTTTTTCATATAAAAGGGGGTGTTGGGGTCTCATTCCAAAGATAAGCATAAGAACAATGAAACTCTGCCCGTTTCACATCCCCTCCTTGCCCCATAAAATTGCAGCTACCTTGTGAGTTTTGCATCAGAAATTCTCATTCTTGTCTTTTTCCTCCATAATAAGCCTATGACATTTCCTTAGAAGAAGTGTGAGAGGAGAAAGATACATGGAAGAACAGTTGAATCTTGGTGAAGAGGAGCTCAGACCAGGTTCGAGGAGCAGTCGTCGATCTCATTGTAAGTAAACATTGTGATTTTAATAAAAGGAATACTTTTTTTGTCCCACAATATGATGTGTCAAATATCTATGTTTGATTTATGTTTTATACTGACATCTAACCCATAGTTCATATATGAGATGCATGTTGTGTAGTTCTCTGTTTATCTAATTGTGAATGCAGGCCAGCCTTGGAAGGAGGCTTGTAGTGAGCAGAGCTATCGAACACGAAAGGATCGACACTGGATGCAGAGTTAAAGGTAGAGTTACCGGATATTTTTACTTTGTATTTCATGCATGAATGTGGGGTATATTCAAGGTAGTTATAAAAAGTAAGAGACTTTTATATGATTAGATATTCTTACATGTTGAACCCTAGTGTAGTCCATAGGGGGGTTTTCCCGCTATAAAAGCAACTTGCCAAGCTTGAGAGTGGGAGGGTTGATGAGGTGTCCTATTGGGTAGATCTTTCCCTAGGTCAAGGAGAGTTTCCAAGAAATCCCTCTCTAATCTATGCATAGTGGGTGAAGTGGTTAGGGTTAAGACTCAATGGGCATATGACTCATGACATCCAAGAGGTCGTAGTGTCTCATTCATGGGTTCCTTTGTAGAGGGTGTGTGGTACCTTCATCCACAATGCACTTTTTCCAAGCCCATTATTTTCCATTCTTTAATTCTTTCATAATTTTAAGGAAAGGTTGAATGCCACTGCCTTGGCGTGGTGTCTGGATAATGGAAATGTCATCCATAATCACCTAGTGGAAATGAGAAGGTTGTCTCGTGATGAGACCCCCTTTCTCTTAGCTATGCAACTAAGAGCCATTACCCTGGCTTGGTGACCAGATGATAGCAATGTCATACAACTAGATATTCATGGACATGATAGGTCGGCTCATGATGAGACCTCATATCTTTCAACTAACCTTTTAAACATTTTTAATCATATTTTATTGTGGGTCCCCCTTTACTCAAAGATAAGAATTTCATTGATTTCTTGGGTGATCCCTGGGTGAAGTATCTAGAATGTTCATACATAGGATTTTATCTTTTACCCAACATGAATCCCTCTGGGCCTTCAACCCCTTCTTCCCATAGAATGAAGGACAACCCCTTCTTGGGTCAATACACCCTAAAATCCCAAGAGATAAGGAAATGGGGGGAAACAATGATGGAAAGTGGTAAGTATGGTTGAGAACAGTATGATGGCTCTTCAAAGGAGTTCCTAGTAGAAAAATCATCCCCAAGGAAGACCACTTACTAGAGAACAATGTCAACCACCAAGGTGAAGCAGGGAAAAGGGCATAATGTTCAAGGATATATCATGAAATCTAGAGAAATCTAAGATACAACATACTCAAATGGATTAAATATTGAAATGATGATCACCATAATACTAACTTGTACCTCATGGATCAAGGCCCACTACCTTCCGGAAGCTAGCTAATGTGGTGGAGAATGCCCCAAAAAAAGCATCTCATACAAACTAGGCTAAAAGGGAAGGTACGGTTTTCACTCGGTTGAAGGAAGTATGTATAAGCACAGTCACCTCCAACAAGTTTCTACAATGCAGCTGGGTCCTAGGTCTAGTCAACATGAAACATTAAAAAATAGATAATTAATAACAAATACACATGTACATATTTTTTTTTAGATAATTAGTAACAAATACACACAGAGAAAAATTAGATATACCCAATCAAAAGAATTGAGTTCTATGTCTTGTTAACATGGAATATTAGTACTAAACCCAGCTATCATGAAGCTTGAGTTTTTATGTCTAACCTCCAATATTTGACATGTTGACCATTTGGGTAAACTTGAGAAATGCAACACAAGATGGCAACCTCAAGATGCATATAAAGAACTAGGTTTAGTCAGGCTTGTGCCAGTGTCACTATTCAATGCGTCAACATGCATATAAATACCTTGGTTTAGTCAGGCTTATGCCAATGTCACTATTCAATGCATCAACATGCATATAAAGGCCTAGGTTTAGTCAGGCTTGTGCCAATGCCACTATTCAATGCATCCAATGCACCATCTAGATTCAATGCAATGTTAGATACAAGTTTGGCTTCACTTACACCGGGATTCTAGAATGCAGCGGAGTTCTAGTTCTAGTCATCATAAAATATTATAAAATAGATAATTCATAACAAATAAATGGATAGGAACAAGTATTTTCAATTAAAAAAAATGAGTTATAGGTCTTTCCAACAAGGAATATTAAACAAGCACAAACTCAAGTCTAGTTTCAATCAATACTAAAATAAACTATTATAAAGCTTGAGGTTTTCATTTGTCTGAGTTCCAATATTTAAGTCTAGTTTCAATCAATACTAAACTCAGCTATTATAAAGCTTGAGGTTTTCATTTTTTTGAGTTCCAATATTTAATATGTTGAATATTTGGGTTTTCAAGAAATGCATTGGACATTGGCCATCTCAAGGTGAATATCAAACCTAGATTTAGATAGCTTCCCATTCAATGTACCCAATGTACCTTCTAGATTCAATGCACCATAAAAAAAGGTTTGAATGAATCAACCTAACCTCCACTTGGGTTTTGCAATGTATCTAGGTTCTAGATATAGTCAACAACAAATGCTATGAAATAGATAATTAATAATAAATACACAAAACTAGATATACTCAATCAAAAGAATCAAATTCTAGGTCTTATCAAGGGGGAATATTAAACTAGCACAAACCTGGGTATAGTTCCAACTAGTACTGAACCCATCTATTATGAAGCTTGAGATTGCATATGTCTGAGTTCCAATATATTATATGATGGCCATTTTGGTAAAATCAATAAATGCACCAGAGGTTGGCAACTTCATTATAGAAACATGTTAATTTCATTGTAGATGACTGAAAAAAAACATGGTTGCAAAAAGCATAAGGAAAACCAAAAAGCCCCTCCATTTTGTCAATAAATAGATGAAACTCAAATGAGCATCCCAGGAAGTTGAACTGCATTTTGTTCAGAACCCAAAACTGATACAATTAAAACCCACAAAAATGCCATAGCATTACAACAAATGAGGAAAATTCAAATGGGGAAATACCAAAACTGTAAGAAAACCCAAAAACCCCTCCATTTTATCAATAGATAGATAAAACTGAAATGAGCAGTTCAAGAAATCGAATTGCTTTCTCTTCAGAACCCAAAACTGATACAATTAAAACTGATAGAAACACCACATCATTGCAACAAATGGGGAAAATTTAAATGGGAAAATCCTAGAACTCGATACATAATTTGATAAAAGCAAACCCAACAAACTTCCAAATAATAGACCAAATTCAAATGGGTGATGAGGAACCTAAATTGATTTATACTTACTAGTAAATTCATTTAAGATGGGACATTAAATTGACAAATCCAAAACCCACAAAATTTCCATATAATAAGAAGTGTGAGGTTATTTAGGAAAATAAATCTAAACAAATATAGACATATTTACGGACACTTAATAAAATGAAAAAAAAAATTGAAGGGGGAGAAACCCCAACCTAAATGAAGTGATAAAATATCATATGTTTGGGTGAGAATAACTCTAAGATCTCCCTCTACAGAGATGTCATTTGGAATGGCATAGAAAACCCCAGTTGTGATACAATTGGCGAAATTGTAGATGAGCTAAGAAGATTGGACTCTCGACCACAAAGAAGTGGAATTGGAAGCGCCCATGAGATCATTGAGAACCATTTCAGGATATGAAATCTGGACTGTGACATAGGGAAGCCAGAGCTGAAGCATCAGATAGAAACTAAAGAAGAAGGCATGAGGCGAGACCAAGGAAAACCAGACAAACTGTTTATTGGAAAAGTAAGATGACTTTGTTGGCCTGGACACATACCCTTGGAACTAGCCAAAGAGGTATGGAGGGACACATGAAATACATGCATAGTTCCCACCGTGCATGTTGGACTCTGAAATACAAGTAAAAAGTGATAAAACAAAAATTTTACCGTGATTAATTCAACTAAACACAAATGACAACCAAATCTTTCCACTTCCACATGTGTACCATGCTGGAAACTTGGACATGTGATCTTATCAATTATGTGGCATGATAAGGTATTTGCAGGGAATGAGTAGTTCCATCGACGTTCCTATGGGTTTTATCTCATGGGTCTCTACAAAAGAAATCCTTCCTTGAAGTGATAATTTTTAGAGTGAAAAAGATGAGCGAGGTACATTAATTGTTTCGCCCCCAAAATGGAGGGCGATATGAACAATAATCCATGGTATATCGGTCCCTAAAACAGTATGTATCTGTGAAAACAATGAGGAAGTAAGGGAAGCATGGTCAACAAGGTCAAATCGCGGTGTGCATTGAGGGGATGGACAAAATAACCATGTTTCTCTAGTCATCTTGTTACTCTTCTTTCGAACTCAGTTCCAGATTCTTCTTCTTTCACAACAGAACAAGAAGCCAACTGAAGGGGAAAGAATTCCTTATCATACACCCCAAGGACATTGTATTCCTCGACGATTTGTTTTATCTGTAGATGTAGTTTATTAATAAACATGAGCACATGAAAGGATTCGTGGAGTAGCATGAATGGATGATAGAACTGTGCAAGTTGGGAATAGATGACCTCTACCTGATGGGGTGAAGAATTACCCTAATAAGCGTTGTCATTGTGGAATAGAGGAACCTGTTGGGCTAACTGCAAGTCCTAGTATTTCTAAGGGACTCATAATTGAGATGGGCCAAAGCTTTGCAGACTTTTATGCTACCGATAATGTTACACATACATAGGTGGTTACTGTGTTGAATAGACAGTATGAGCAAGAACCAAAGGACTCTCCCGACCTGTATGAGGCTACCCTAAGCAGAGATTGTTGGGAAAATGATGCTCAACAGGAATAGGAACCCACTTGAAAAAGATAATAACCAGTGGTGAATAATGGAAAGAACAAGGAAGCATAAGCAATTTGGTCAAAGGAATTTTTTATATGCTATACTGTGGTGTGATAAATTGGCTAGAAAAGTAACAGTCTTGGCAGGAAATTCCAATTTCTATGCAGATGGGTGTGAAGATGGTGGCTTATAGGTATATGAAAAATCTTATTTCATTGTCAAATAAGAATATAACTTATCTAATATATCATATTAGAGATTATGTTATTATTATATCACTATATACAACAGTGGAAAGAAAAACATCTTAATATAATGAACTTGCATGTGAATTGCTAGATCTAAATTCTTCTTTAATTTTTTGGTATTTAGAAAGAGATTATTGTGGGAGAATCCAAAATAGTTGTTTCCAAAATATATTGGAGATATTTGATAATGAAAGAAGAAAAAAGTTAGTACCATCAGTCATGTGTTACAGTCAGAGTTACTCCTACATAATTTCCAGGTGGTAGTGAACATTCTAATATTATTCATTAAAGGGTGTACTTGATAACATAGGTGTGTGTTGGTTTTCAAATGCATACGACATGGAAGGCATATTTCCATGTCAAATAGAGTTTCATGGTTTTCATGGAAGGAGGAAGACTACCATTGCATATGACAATTATATTGCATGGTTTTGGTGGAATGGGAAATATAACCCTTGTATATGACACTTATATTGCATGGTTTTGGATGAAGATTTACATGAACCTGTTATGCAAAGGAATATGTGTCTTGGAAGTCAATTCCAATTTTTGGGTAGTTGGATGTGAAGATGGTATCTTAGAGGTAAATTTTATAATATAGAAGTTGAATTCCATGTAAGAATATAACATCCTAACATCCTAGAACTTTGAAAACATATTTAGTAGCTGATAGGTGGAAGACTTATATCGAGAACTTTGTCATCAACATTTTTTTTACAACCCAACAATAACTTTGTGTGTGAAGGTTTACATGAAATGAGGGACGAGAGACTTGAAAACCATGTTACTGGGTTTAGCAGGGACATTCATAGATTGGGATGACAACTCTCTAGGCATAGTGGTTACCAGAAAGGTGATGCTTCTACTTAAAATATTTATTTTTGAAAGCATTTTACTAAATAAACAACAATTCCTAGTTGCAAACAATGAATACTAAATAATAGAGAAGTAGAAAGTAAATAGTGACACACTAATTAGGAAAGAATGTAGTAAGTAAATAGAAAGTTAATCAATAAGTAGTAATTTCTATTTCTGAAATCATTTGGGAATCAAACAATAAGTAGGTATCCAAAAATAGTAAGTAGGAATAAAAACTTACTGGGATTTCAACCTTGCAGAACCAATGAAATAGCCATGAATCAATCAATGAACCAACGATGAATCTATGTGCACTTTTATCTTTGTATGATGGTCCTGCAACTCAATTTCCTTGCAAATATATAAACAAAAACTTACAATGGTAAGAAAATTACAATGGTAAAACAATGACAATGGTGGTGGATGCCTAATATTGCCAAAATTCACCTCATACAAAAATCCTTTGAATTACCAAATTACCCTTCAGATATTGTCTGACTTACCTTGCAGATCTATTTTGCAACTGAATGGACATAAATTTAATGATAGATCAATAAATAAATGCATTATGGGCTTCAATAAACTTAGGTTATTGAACATTTGGAAAAATGCATTTTGTCGGGTTATTGAACATTTGGAAAAATGCATTCTGTCAGGTTCTATTTATTGATCTCAAAAAAAACGTCAAAAGAGTCAATGAACATCTATGAACATTTAATATGCCAAAAAATTAGGCTATGTAAACATTCAATCCATTTAATGTGTCGAAAACCTAAGCTATGTAAACATTCAATATTCGACCCCAAACATAGGATATCTATACATTCATAAAGAGAGTTAGGAAATAGGAGGTCAAACATATTAGCCAATATAATGCTTAATAAAATCAATTAAAATAATGAAAAAAACAATTATTTTACTTATACTATGTACAACATTGATGAGCACATAAAATATGCCTATTCAAAGGAAAAGTAATTGAAGTTCAACGTTGAAGCGAACGCTAGAGTCCTGGCCTTCTGTGGGGACTAACAAGTACTCCTGTAATATTTCTTGATTAATATAATTACTCTCTTTCTCCCCCAAATATATTTTTCATGACAATTTATACTGTTGTTATATTATGATTGTATTTTGAATTAATGATAGATTTAAGGTTTCTCCTTTTTCAATCTATTTAGAGATTAGGGTTTTTTATTGTGTCGAAAGGTGCTTTCTACAACTCAATATGAGGGAGATGTGTAATTATTTTCATGTTTATTATAATGAAATGTGCTTTATACAACTCAATATGAGAGAGATGTGTAATTACTTCTGTGTTAAACTTAGAGTTGATAGGTGGAATTTAAAAAAATGTTAATAACAAAAAAATATTTCAATATCCATTTTAAATAAAATA
>JZKD02S1673065.1:727723-741593 GCA_000966675.3 Picea glauca | reverse complement strand
ATGCCTTAAAATCCATGAGAATGGGACCCAAAGTTCTTAGCCAGTCTGCACCCAACACAATGTCACAACCACCCATGTCGATAGCAAACATATGGGATTTGAGGTGGTAGTCACCTATTTGGAGATGAAAATTTTCACAGCGCCCTCCATATTTCATGGAACCACCATTAGCAATCATGATTTGGAAATTGTTGACAACATGGATGCAACAATGAGTTTCTTGGGCAATGCGGCGATGAATAAAATTATGGGTGCTTCCACTATCAACCATAATGATGACCTTCCGATGCTTGATGTAACTGATTAGCTTGAGGGTTTGGGGAGTGGAGAATTCGGTGAGAGCATTGAGGGAAATGATGGGTTCTACTTCGGAAGGGTCTGAGGGAGGGGTTATGTCAGTGATTTCAGGTGACTCAGATACAAGGGGAGTTTTAACATCCTCTTCCGAAATATCCTCAGAGATGGCCATAAAAATATTTTGTTCCTTACACTTGTGGCCCGGGAAATATTTTTCATCACAATTATAACAAAGGCCTTTGAGTTGGCGTTCAGCCATTTCAGCCTTGGTCAATTTTTGGATCTTTAATGGGGCGGAGGGAGTAGTGGGATTTATGGGTTTAGGGCGAGGGATAAAGGAAGGTTTACGGTTTTGAGAGGATACAACTTGTTATGCTTCTTTATATTTTTTAGTAGCCTCCACCCAACATGAAGGTTGAGCCATGAGGACATGAGCCCGAATCTCCTCCTTGAGGCCACTGATAAAACACTCTCGAAAAAAAGCATCAGTCATGCCCTCTATTCGAAAAGCCAGGTACTCAAATGAAACTATGATGTTTTCGATTGTTCCTGATTGTTTCAATTTTGTCAAATAGCCCAAATGGTTGGTGTCAGTGTCAAAGTGTTCATAAAGCTCAGTCACAAATTGGGTCCAAGCAATATACCCTTGATGGGAGGTTTTTCTCCATTGTCACCATTGCCAGTGTTCTTGATCTAGATGGAGAACACCATATCGGAGTTTGGCCAAGTCATATGTAATGCCATATAAAGAGAAATAACGTTCCATTTGGGTGACCCAACCAGTGGGGTCTGAGCCATCAAATTTGGTTACATCCACCCGTGGAAGGCGTAGGTCACGTTGAAGTGATGGGGCTGAAAGGTATGGGAATGGGAGGAATTTTCACCTTCGGTCTTTGGAGGTGTGTCAGGGAAAGAGTCATTGGTAGGGATCTTCAGTTTGGTGCAGAGTGATGCAAAGACAGATTCAAGCTGGGTGGTCAGTTCTTGTTTGACTTCCTCCATTGAGGACTGCACAGATGCATTTATGGTTGTATTGATGGATGTATCAAGGGAGGCAACAGTAGCACTGAGTTGTTTCACTTCTTTTTGGGTCTCTAGGAAACTAGATTGCAAGGAGTCGAAGCGAGACTCTAGTTCTTGGCTACAGGTATGGGCCATGAGGATGGGTGAACTGAAAAGGGGATGGCGGGGTCAAATGTTTTTCCGAAAAATGATATGGATGAATGTGATAAGGGTGAAGAGATGAATCCAATGGAGTAGGTCTCAAATAATGATGAAAAAATTTCCAGACTATTTTTTTTTAGCACCTGTGGAGTTATACTCTGGTCTAAAGAATACAGGAGTGATGAAATCCCCAAATGCTTAACTAGAAAGAAATGTGTATTTACTTGGAAACCCGAACACAATTGCACGACAATAGATCTGGTCGATTTTAATTTGTTTATGTTTCTATCCCCCAAAGGTTAGGTATTCAAGGGTTCTACAGACAAGGGTTTGCTCTGTGATATAGCTCTGTGATATACGTGCGGGGTCCAACAATAGTACTCGACCCAATATCTCAGGGCACTAACTAAGGAGGATAGATCATACCATTAGCCGTACTACCCAACTACCTAGGTACTAGAGAGTATCTTCCCGAGTGTTGTTCTCAGTGACACTATAGCAGTCCGGTGGCCGATAGGTTTATCTAAAGAGGGCTTCAGGAAATCTAGGCCGATCCGTACACAAGTGTTGTCTGATGTGCTACCAATTGAAGGGGTACCAACAGGGGTTACAAGGGTGGCCAATAGATGTACGCTTAAGAACCACTTGTATTTCCTGCGTATATGAATCCCTCAACCACAATTTTATGCATGTAATGACAGATCTATGTGGCTTAAAGACGCCAGAATACGTCTCTACCCTGAAAAAAAATTCCCACAGTTTCTACCAAGGAAAGTGCTCTGATACCACTTGCAAGATACCAGATATAATAAATACGCAGAACATAAATAAAATGCTAGAAATGGCAGAATAAGAATAATATAACCAACATAATCTCCACAATAACACATAAATGTTATAAGAACAACAATATAAATAACACTTTGATTCAGAAAGAAATGTTCACATGCCTCTTCGAGGGGGCAACCTCCAGTCGAGCAGTTCTCTGTTACAATAATATCCAAGCTAGGGTTTTCATACCCTCGACCCTTATTTATACTAAATATGTCTATCAAGAGAAGCATCTAGAGGAAGATCCTTCTAGAAGTGGAAGCTTCTATTAGGTCTTCTTACATCCACCTTATTCTATTTTATTTAAAGGCCTTATTAATATTGACCTTTATTACATCTGAATATATTGATCTACCTATGTGTGGGTTAGGACCCTAACAACGTCATCCGATTCAATGAGGCATTTGATCAACCAAGGGAAGTTGTTGATGGTCGATGGGCCGATGGTCGAGCGTCAGCTGAATTCAACAGAGTGTTCGAGTCATCCAAGAGAATCGATCGATGGTTGATGAAGGAAATATGTTGATGACATGTCATTCCATGTTAGAATCCATGTATCATTCCATGTCATCCAATTTGACACCTCAGGATGACATGCCATGCCACATCAACATCCACGCATCGATGCTTGACCATAAGGTCGGTAGAACCAGTGAAGTGTTTCGTTAGTCAGTGGGGATGAATGACATTTGATGGTTGGGCATCGACTAAATTAGTGATGAGTTTAATTTAACAACTAAGGTCATTGATGACCGATGGTCGGGTCAACCAATTTAGAGTGGTGTGCAAATCAGTTGTCAGGGAGATGTACCGACGATCGATGGTCGGGTCGACAGTTTGAGCAAGGTGATGTCCATGCCCAAAGGAGAACGTTGGCCACCGATGGAGCTCAGATAAATGGTTCTGATTTCATCTAATTTGAGATCAATGACTAAGATATGAGGGTTATTAACAAAGTAAAACAATCAACGTTATGCAGAATTTGATGGTTTTGAAGGTCATTAACTTGTGGGGCATTTTCGAGGGTCTAAACAACATTTTTAGCCAATAAAAAACCCACAAGAACGGAGTGTATCAAGTACCAAAGTGCACTTTGTCACCACAAATCAAATAAAATAACTCAGAGAGATTTATATAATGAGCTAAATTGTTCACAAAACAGAGTTCGTATGAGAAAGTTACAACCAAAACAGTAAGGGTAAAATTTTGTCACCAAATTTCTTCCAGAAGGCATAACTCCATGCTCAGACGTCTGTTTGGGGTACATGAGTAGTCGATGGAAATATTATGATCCATAGAATATATTCATGAAGTCATATTTTGGTTATGGGTACCTTCAAATTTTCTAGAAGTGAAAGAAGACACCTGTAGCATACATGGGTAAATTGGGTAAAATGACCTAAACTTCTTCAGACCATAACTTTCAGCTCAGAGCTCGGATTTGAGAAAATGAATAGTCATTCGAAAGGTATTGAGGATTGGAAGACATATGTCAACCCGATATATGGAAAACAAATTCTCATAAATTAATAAAGGTATTTTTGTAGCATTAAAATAGTGGAAATAAAAACTTATAAATGTTGTAACTTTTCACTCAGAACTCAGTTTCAGGCATGGGTACAATCGTTGGAAAGATATTTTAGAGAGGAATGCATAAATGTAATAAAAATTTGAATTGACAAAATATAAATTGATGAATAAATAACATGTAATATAATGGATGAAATGTTTTATGCTATGCATGTTTCTAATAGTAATTATTGCATGGACATTCCTTGCATAATTAGAGGTACATGAAGAGAAAATTGGTTCTTATATGAGGACTGGACTTATGGAAGATGCTTAGGAATCCTACATCCATGAGTAAGAGATCATAGGTCTACATGTCAACATGGGGAATGCTAATACAAAGTCAAATGGGAGAAGGGATAGATAGGAGCCTATCATTATGAGAATCCTGCATATGGAAGTGCAAAGCTATAGGGATGATAATGAAAGGATTATGAATGCTTAGGAGGAGATATTTCATATATTGAACATGTTGCATAATAAATTCAACTAGGACTCTAGCACTAAGAAGGTATCTACTTTTAGACAACTGAATTCATCTAGATCCCATAGAAAAAGGGATGATCATGGGAATGATAGACAATCAAGAAGCATGAGCAGGTGCCATCATTATTCAAGGAAATCCACCAGGAAAAATCATGCAAGTTATGGGCCAGGAAGAAACCCAAGTGTGTCTCCTGTCCAGGGGCAGAGGAGAAGACCTAAGGAAAACATGTTTCAATGTGAACTCAAGAATATTAAGCCAAAAACTTTCAATGGTGAACACAAGAAAGGAGAATAGATCGAAGCCTGATTGTTGGAAATGAATAAATATTTCCAGTTGCATGATTACCCCTCATGGGTAGGAGCTAGAATTTACACCTACCAATTGCAAGGAAAGACAACCATTTGGTGGGATCAATTTAAGCAAGCCAAGAATCTGGATGAGAAGAGGATCTCATGGATGAATTTCGAAGGATATTTCTAAGAGAAATATTTGTCTAAGCATTACTATGAAAGAAATGTGAAAGAGTTCTTTAAATTGAAGTTGGGAAACATGACAATTAACGAATATGAAAATAGGTTTTTTGAATTTTTGAAGTATGTTGACTTCATAAAGGATGAGAAGGTCAAAATAAAAATGTTTCTATGTGGGTTATCCTACTTCTACAGTGGAAATATTAAATATGATAACACCAAAACTTTGGAGGAAGCCATAAGGAGTGCAAGGCATATTTATGAGCAAAGCAGAGGAAGTCTAGTTTTCCAAAAGGCTTGGAATGACAAGATGAAGGGTAAAAGGGATCAAATACAGAAGGGTTTTAATCCACCCTTTTTCTCAAACAACACCCAATAAAATCAACAAGGTCAGTCAACCCAAAATGAGAATGATATTGCATATGCATTTGGGAAAATACCAAGGTAGCAGTCTATAGAATGTTGGGGATGTGAGGGAAATCATCTATATAGGGACTTCCCTCACAAAGGATAAAGAATGAGGACTATTCACAACATCCAGTAGGTTGAAACAATGGAATACATGGGATGAAACATGCCAAGTATATATGTAGCCTTGGACAACAAGCAAGTTGAATATCAATCTCCCATGATTGAAGTGGAAGGTAACATTGATAAGCAACCCATAACAATTTTAATTGATTCTGGAGCTATCCGTAGTTGCATAAATGTTATCATTGTTGAAATATTTCACTTGCAAAGAAATAAACATAAAAAAATATTGGTTAATTCAGCTAGCCACAGGGGCTAAGAGAAACAACAATGAGTTGGTTAAACATTGTCCAATAGACATGAATGGAATCAACACAAAGGTATACGTAAATATCATACCACTCGGTTCATAAGATTTTCTTATTGGCATGGATTGGTTGGAAAAACATCATGATGTGCTATATTGTTAAAATAAGACAATCACATTCCTTGATGAAGAAGGGAAACAAGGAAAGGTTCAAGGCATTCCAAGAGCTGAAATTGTTAGAGAGATTTTATCTATGTAGTTGAAAAATATTTCCAGGGAGGGATGTCATATTTTTGCAGCCCATATGGAACATGCAACCAAAGATAAAGTGGAAAACATTGAATACCATCCATTCTTAAAGGATTTTGAAGATGTTTTTAGAGAAATCCTAGGATTTCCACCAAAGAGAGACATTGATTTCTCTATGGATTTGGTGTCAAGAGCTGGCCCAATGTCCAAGACACAGTACATAATGGGCACACATGAATTTAAAGATTTGTAGATGCAACTTGAAGAATTGTTAAAGAAGGGGTATATATGCTCAAGTGTGCCACCTTGGGGAGCCTCAGTTCTTTTTGTGAAGAAGAAAGATGGAGCCTTAAGGTTGTGCATTGATTTCAGACAATTGAATAAGGTCACCATAAAGAAAAAAATCCTTTGCCAAGAATTGATGATTTTTTTTATTAGGATATAATCAAGTAATGATTAAAGAAGAATACATAAACAATACAACATTCAAGACAATATATGGGCATTATGAATTCATGGTAGTACCATTTGGACTATCAAATGCCCCAACAATTTTTATGTGTCTAATAAATGAAGTGTTTAGGGAGTACCTGGACAAGTTTGTAATTGTGTTCCTAGATGACATAATCATTTACTCTAATTCAGAAGAGGAACATGAGAAACATTTGAGAATGGTGTTGCAAGTTTTAATAGAGCATAAATTATATGCTAAGCTAAGTAAATGCAATCTTTTACCAAAAGAAGATTCACTACTTGGGGCATATCATTTCAACATAGGGGATAATAGTTGACCCTGAAAAGATAGAGGCTATTAGAGGATGCTTAGCACCAAAGAATGTGACAAAGGTCAGAGAATTCATGGGTCTTTCTGATTATTACCAAAGATTCATAAAAGGATTTTCTAAGATTGCAAGTCCAATCACTTCTTTTCAAAAGAAGGGAGTGAAATTTGAATGGATGTCCAAGTGTGAAGAGATTTTTCAGTAGTTGAATGAAATATTGACAAGTGCACCAATCTTGGAGATTGTAGATCCGGATGAAGATTTTTTTGTATGCACTGATGCATGCAAGGAAGGGCTTGGTGGATTCCTTAGTAAAAAAGGTCACACGGTATGCTATGTGTACAAAAACTTAAAATAGCATGAGAGAAATTATGCGACACATGACTTGGAGTTAGCAACAATTCTACATGCATTAAAAATGTGGAGACATTACCTTATGAGGAATAAATTCGAGCTAAGGACAATCCACTATGGTCTGAAACATTTGTTTGGACAACCAACACTAATTGCCAGAAAAACTAGATGGCTGGAATTTATGAGTGATTATTACTTTGAAATTAAGCATATAAAGGGCAAGGAGAATAAATTTCTTGATGCACTCAGTAAAATAGTTCATGAAGTGCATGCTGCAACCATCAACATGTATAAGACTAATTTAAAATATAAAATTATTGAAGCTACAAATTCAGATTAGCAGTATGTAAACATAAAGAAAAATTACAGCAAGGTAATTTTCAACATAAATTTAATTCTTATAAGCTAAAATAAGATGATATTCTCATATACAAAGGAAAAATATATGTGTCAAATTATAAAGATATGAAAAGTACAATTTTCAAAGAAATGCACAATGTTCCATATGCTAGGCACCCAGTATATCAGAAGACAATTGCAGTTGTAAGAAGCTAATATTTTTTGATGAGAATGAAGAAGGAAGTGGCTAATTATATAACCAGATGTCAAGAGTGCCAGAAAGTGAAGACTACACATAAACATCCAGCAAGACTACTACGACCATTGCCCATTCTAGAATGGAAGTGGGAAGTTGTTACAGTTGATTTTATTACAAAGCTACCAGGAACATTGAAGCATCATGATTCAATCATGGTGGTGGTGGATAAAATAACTAAGGAAACACATTTTATTCCAATAAAGACTACACACAAGGAAACAAATATGGCAGAGATATATATAAAACAAGTTTTCAAGTTACATGAGGTACCTAAGGCAATATGTAACACACCCAACCCCGTAAATACCCTTTCTAGAGATGGGGCATCAAATTTTCTCTTTTCCTTGGTTCATTTTTGGTTCCTTACTAAGAAAAACCCTCTTAATCTTCTCCCCCAAAGTTTACATCTCCCACTATGTAATGAACCCCGTCTTTACGACCAAAAACCTCGCATAACAAGAGAATTTTTTTTTCTTTTTTCTTTTTGTGTAGGAAGTAAAATGACAACACATTCAAACATCGCAACACGACGATGAACACAACGCATGGAAATCACACATCAATAAACAATACAACCCATCAAACTAGAACATCAAGCACCTGGGTGCAACATACACAATCAATTAGACAAAATGAAAACGACTACCTGCCCATCCTACCCTGCAAGGTTAGGACCTCCAGAACACATAAGCAATGCTCAAGCCCAGGTTCCCATCGATTTTGACCATTTAAGGTCTCAAGGTTGGCGACTATTCTGAGGAACAAGGAGGTGTCTACATCCCTCCCATCGCAAGCAAGACCATGCCTACGAGTCTAAAAGAAACATCAATTAATCCGATCGCAACAACATTAACAACACAAGTAGCTAGAACCTTCCTAATGAGTGAGAATAATACATCATAATAATGCATTACAATACATCTTCATTACATCAATTAAAATAATCAACATCCTAGTCATCGGGAGGCACATGAATGAATGCCTATTTATCCTACTCGCTTATCAGTCAATGCACGTAACGATCCAATCATAAGGAATCATGTCACCACATTGCAACAAGCACAGTAGTAACCAAGGTGCAAACACAACAATTCTAAACCTCCAGTCACGACGTAAAAACCAATGTGCCAGAACTCCAAAATGTATTTTCATACATTATACGAACCTATGAATGGAAACACTCTAATCAATCAAGCTAAACAAGATGCAAGGTAAACATATTCAGTACAAGTTCAAAATTGTGCAACAATCCAGACAAGTTTCTTGTTTTCTTACAAGGAGTTCTTATGTGGGTTTCTTTTATTGCGCAACATCCTAGATGTATCTCATTAACATTAACCATCATAAAGTCTATTTCATAGCACATGGTAACCAAACTCAATTTAATATTAAAACACAAAACCATCTTCAAGTAACAATTAAACCTGTCCATTTAAAATGGTTTTATTAGTCGAATAAACCAACTACACTTTTTACCCTTTAAGTTCAATATTAACAAGAAAACCATAAACCTCAGAATGTAAAACTTCTAACTAATTTATAATTTAATAATAGACAAACAATATGAACATTCCCTTTTCTATACTCAAGAGTATTCCTTCCCTAACTTTCCTTAAAAAAAAACATAGCCCTTATAACATTATAAGGATATGAAGAATCTTATAATTAATAAATTACACTTTTCTTAAAAAAACAACATACATGAACTACATTATTAAGAACATTGATTCCAACATGTTCTTAAACTTTATACCTGACATAAAAAAATTATAAATACTAATCTAAGCAAATATAATCAACTGCAATTTACTTGTTCCTGAATTAGTACCCTGTCCTAACACAATTATAAAGAATATAAAAGAGAAATTGCATTAGTTGTTTCCCTTCCACACATCTCTTAACTTAAGGCTCTATTCTAAAACGAGTTAAAAAATGTACTAAAGCAATTAAAAATCATTAGAAAGCACATTAAAATGCTGATATCCATTCCAAGTATCCTTCAATGAAAATCTCCACTCTAAAACAATTTAAAAACTTTTTAAAGCACATTAAAACGTAAATAGTCATTCAATATGTTCTTTAAGGAAAAACTCAATTCTAAAACAAAATTAAAATTGTTTAAATCTCATTAAAATGTTAATGGCCATTCCACCTGTCTGTTAAGGAAAAGCTCTATTCCAAAACATATTAAAAATTGTTTAACGCACATCAACACTGATGGCCATTCCACCTGTCTGTTAAGTAAATATCTATTCTAAAACATATTAAAAACTGTTTAAAGTGCATAAAACGTTGATGTCCATTCCACCTGTCTGTTAAGTAAAACTCTATTCTAAAACATATTAAAAACTGTTATAAAGCAAACAATCACACTGCCAACCACATATTCTCTTGAGCACCGATATCGACTTGTAGGGGCTAAGGGGGAAGGAATCCCATTGTTCATAAATCTCGTTTGACAGCCTTTAACCTAACCAAGGAGAATGAGAAGCTGGCATCGCGCGCGGCAGGAGATCGCAGAGATATCAATGTAGCACGATCCCCAGGGTTTTCAATCAACAAAATTTAAATGCACTTGAATGCAATGCAGAAAGGTAATAATGCTCGTTCCTGGATTAGAATTAAAACTAACACACTTAGGAAGGGCGGTGGAAACCCTTTTAAAGGAAAAAAAGAAAAGAGGAATGTACATTAATTCTTTGCGTTGGGTGTACTATCGTTTAATGGCAATTATCAAAGGAATAAATTTGTGGTGTAACGAACGGGCATTAAGCACTGAGTAGAGTGCACTACAGTTCACTAGCAGTTGTAAGGAAGATCGTGAAGGGATAAAAAACACAAAAAATCATTGAGATCTACAATCAAGGTTGTCCTCTAAAGGGGATTCGCGGCAAGGAGATCAGTCGTTAAGGAAAATTCACTGGGTTGGGTCGCCAAGCAGTGGTAAGGTATGTCAATCTATAAATTTTATAACTAAAAATCGAAGAACCACCTCGTTTAAGACTTCTAAAGGCAGTATCACACAAAAACAATAATGAAACAAGGTAAAGGTAACTAAGTCCACAATCAATTTCTATCAAGGGGAAAATAACCAGTTCCTTAAAACAAGTCGCAGAGACGGAAGGGAGAGGGCGAGGGTGCTTTCCCTTATGCACGCCTATCAAGCGAGGCCCCAGGAAAGGTCAAGTTTACTAGGATCACATTCATTTTAACGTGCCCTATTACGTAAATTCTCAACACCTATGAAACTGATAATAAAATGCAAGGGTTAAATGATTCTCAAGATTATGAGGTACTTACAAGGAAAAATCATCCATCTACTATCAATAGATTTGCAGGGAGGGATAACGATTTCTGAAATACCCACCAGAGATGCAGTGAGTCAAGACTAGTTATGGACAGAAGAACTGGCCAGGCGAAGGTAAAAAAAAAAGGTAGATTTAAGAGAACGCAAGGTAAAATCTATGGGGTTCTCATAAAAACTCGAAGGTGCTTGCACCAAAACTGGGCTAGTTAGACCACAAATTAAAGAAGCAAAGAACATAAAAATTCACCCATAGATCCAGAAATAATTTTCCATACTCCATCTAATATAAAACCACATAAAAATTTAACTAATTACACTTGTGAAATTAGAAATGTGTTCCTTAAGTGAAGGTGAAGGCTACGTTGTTGTTGTCCCATGCTCACACTCCTTCCGGATCCTTCTTTCCGACTGATGAGACCTCACCAGTACCTCCTAGCCAATGCTACGAGTACTCTTCTTCTCGCTGAGCCCCCTGAACCGCAAAGGGGCCACACACACAATGTCAGAGAATTCTAGTGCCCAACTCACCTCGCAAGGTCAAGCTACCATTCGTTACCCGAGCTGGGTGTCCCAACTCCCACAAGAGAAATTTAGTCAAGATAAATTTTGGCAGCGTAACTTTACAGAAGCCACATGTCATCCATACTCCTCCTCCGACATCCTTTTTATAGAGTTTTCTTAGTCATTAGTTTCCCAAACCCTCATTAGATTCTTTTCATTAAATTTAATTAGGACAAGCCTCCCCCATACACATGTCACCCGATCCCTTGCACCAAAAAATCAATTTATTAATTAAATAAAATTTCCTATTTCCCTCACCCACCTAAAAACGTTCCTAAAAACTCTCCTCGGTGTCCCATTATTGCCTTACAATTCTGAAATGACTTACGCCGTACTTAAATTCTAGTTGATTTCATAAATAGAAAGTTCCAAAGGCTAGATTCCTTAGTAAGTTAGACATTCCCCTTTTTCTTTATGTTTCCCTTTTTCTTTAAGTTTTCCCCTTTTCTTTAAGTTTCCCTTTTTCTTTAAGTTTCCCCCTTTTAACTAACTTCAAGAATATCAAGTTTAGTAGAACAACCATTTACCCCCTTTTAATAATTAGACCTTCATTAAAAATTTTACTATAATTAATAAAGCTTGAATTTTCTTTACCCCTTCTTGTTATATGTCTAAATAGTTTTTTTTTTGTTCAGAGGTTCTACTTAGACCTAGGTTTTAAATTCACTAGGCTTGGTGATAGTTATCAAGGGAAATTTTGTTATTAAACTTTACCCATCATTTCATTCATTTTAAGGCCGATCAGGTTCTAAGGAGGCATAGTTTTCTAGGCACCGGGTTTACTAACTTACCATAGTAAAAATCACGATGTGCCCTTCAGGATGCACTACGTGCTCCAAGGGTGCCACTCGCCTCTTTTCGTTTTATTCACATGATGTTCCCTTCAAGACGTACTACGTGCTCCAAGGGTGCCACTCGCCTCTTGACTGAATTAGGTAGACACAAACCCTTGGAGTCAATACTCTGTCAAGTGATCATGTGGGAGACTAAGGGCTTCTAAGGAATAAGGACCCCGCCTTATTGCGCGCCCCTTAGAATCATTGTGAGCGTCTGTCACAGTCTGCCCTCATGACATCGTGGGTCTTCTCGAACTAGGTAATCATTAACCTATAGTTTGAGCCACAATGAGAGTGCTAGTAGGCTATGGTAGGGCTGTTGCCACACCTCTCCCTCAATGTATTTGGTTATTGTGCGTGACCCCTTTACTCCAAATGTGAGTTTGGCCAGCAAACTATCGTCAGCCTGCATCCATAAACGAAACATGTCAGCAATAACAATCAACATCATAATATCTAATCATATGTACATATGTCACATCAACAACATTCAAACCTTAACAAACCACTCCCTGACTCGATCCAGAGTCTAAGGAGTTTTGTTGGCCCTTGGTTATGGAAGGAAGTGAATTTCAAGGAAGAAAAGGTCAAAAGTGAACTTCGCGGGAGACACAGTGACTGTTATTGAGTCAGAGTGAGTAAAAGAGCAATAAAGATGAAGCAAAGCAAGGAAAAGCATGTCGTTGAATGAGAAGATCGAGGATGACATATCAGCAAGGAAGAAGGGTCAAGGACAAATCATCAAGCGGAAAAAGCCACCATTGGATGCTTTGGAGCACCGCACAAGAAGGAAGGAAAGACAGGTTGGTGAAGCCCAGAAAACGTGTGTCAAGTTGACCTAGGGTTTTAGACACCTAGGATTTTGGTATCTAGGGTTTTGACACCTAGGTTACGACCTAAGGCTATCGGTGAGCTATTGTAATGTATAAATAAAGGTCTAAAGGACCTGGATCGGGTTGGTATGATATTGTTGTCGATCTAGTTGTATTGTCGATGTGAGTGATTACTATATTGTGTGAGAGAAGTGTTGAGTGGGGAGCCTTATGGTACTGTAAGATCTTCAGCTGGGTGCGAAGGTCAAGTCCTGTAGCTGGGTGCATAGGAAGGGGAGAGAAAGAGAGAAGAAGAAAGAAGATCTGCTAGCTGAGAGCACATACAAGAATTGTATGCTTTATCTTAATAAATCATAAGAACAGTTCTGTGGACGTATCCCTAGAGAGAGGGTGAACCACGTATATCTTGTGTCATGTGTGTGTGATTGATGCTCTGATCTCTGTCATTGTTATTTTTTTATTGCATTGTTGTGTTAGATCATATCTATAGCTGCGCGGAGTAGATCTATGATGATTGTGATGTTGTTTGTTAGATCCACTTGATATTCCCTTGGTTCAAGATATCTTTGTCCTGCAACCCCTTCATAGCTACTTCGGGTGAGACTGCATTTGCTTCGCAGGTGTTTCCGAAAGGGCCAGTTGTCGGATCATGTTGTCATTGATGCCAATGGTTTGATTACTTGGGAGATTGTTGGATCATATGTCATTGATGTAAATGGTTTGGTTTGATTGATGTCATTGGTTGATGTCAAGT
>JZKD02S1673065.1:686612-720893 GCA_000966675.3 Picea glauca | reverse complement strand
GGTTATAAATGACAACAATGGGTAATGAATAAATGTTGAATGCTAATTGATGAGTTTTTGTGCAAGAGGGAAGTTTTGGGAAAAAGAGCCCCACACTCATTCACCCCCCCCCCTATAAGTGTGGTAGGTGTGTCCAACACCAGTAGTTAGGGCTTGTTGGTGCACTTTTGGAGCTGAACCATGGGTTTTCCCATGTGCCAACAAGTTTCATCGATGCCTTAGAATCCTCTACCATCTAGAGTCTTGCACACTCAAGAAAACCCAGTCAATAGCACCTGTCGATGCATATACAACAAAAATAACATATCATCAAACTCACAACATCTCATAATCATAATCAAAAAAACCAATAGTATAATGACTTGGATCACTTGCATGCAAGTGTCCTCAAAGAATAAGTTCCCTCAGTGCTCACATGAGCAGGATGTTACATACACCCCCTCTTGTTTTAAACTTCGTCTGGAAGTTTCATAGTATGTAAGTGCAAAAATAAAGTGTATCATAGTATCATATGTCTAGTTATCAAACAAAAATGGAAATTGTTGATGCATATCATATGTGTCCTCCTAGGTCGCCGAGTGTGGACTATAGTTGTCCCACTGGACCTTGACCTGATCTATTGTTCGACGTCGTAGTTGTCGAATGCAATGGTCCAAGATGCGGATTGGCTCCTCCATGAGAGCACCCTCATCCAATACCTACAAGGAACTCGTGTCAATAACATGTGTAGGATCACTAAAATAATGTCTCAAAACAGATACGTGAAAAACATCGTGCATATGCCTCAAAGAATTAGGCAAGGCTAGTCGATAGGTCATGGGCCCCTTCTTTTCCACATTCTCGAAGGTTCCCAAGAACCTAAGAGAGAGTTTAGAACCCTTTCCAAACTTGATCAAAATCTTATGCAGTTTCACCTACAAGAAGACTCAATCAGAAAATTCATAACTACGGTTGACACGATGCACATCGACATAACTCTTATGTCGATCTTGCGATTCCTTGATCCTTTGTCTTATTGTTTTCATTTTATCTTCCATTTCTTGGATCGCTTCTAGTCCCACCAGGACCCTATCCTCAAGCTGGTCCCAACTCAAAGGTGTCTGAAATGGTTTCTTGTAAAGAAACTCGGAAGGCTCCATCTTAATGGTGCTTTGATAACTGTTGTTATATGAAAATTCTACCAGTGGAAAGAATTCTTCCCAATGCTTCTGTTGGTCCATCACGTACATACGCAACATATCCTCCAAGATTTGGTTTGTTCATTTAGTCTGCACGTCTGTTGCTGGGTGATATGCGGTACTAAAGTTAAGTTGGGTTCCCAAGGCCTCTTGGAAATTAGTCCAAAATCATCCTGTAAACATCGATCCTCTATCAGATATAATCCTCTTAGGCACGCCATGAAGCCTCACAATATCACTGATGAAAACTCTAGCTATGTCAGGTGCCTGATACGTCGTATGCACATGAATAAAATGAGCACTCTTCGTCAGAGTTTCGACTACCACAAAAATCGAGTCATGTCTCCTTGTCGTTAGTGGAAATCCAACAATGAAATCCATATAATTGACCTCCCATTTCAATTCTGGAATAACGTGTGGCTGTATTAATCCTGCTAGATGTATATGTTCATCCTTCACCTACTGACATTCAAGAAATCTTGCCATGTAGGTTACTATGTATGCCTTCATTCCTTTTCAAAAGAATAAGGGTTTAAGGTCTTCCCTCATCTTTGTGACTCCAGGATGATCCATGTACACTGCTCTATGAGCCTCGTTTAGGCTAAAACTCCTCAACTTGTCATTGGGTGGTATGTAAATTCAAATTTTAAATCTCAATAATTCGTCGTTGTCCATAGTAAATCCCTCAAATTTTAGTACCATCATTGTGTTTTGTCCGATAAAATCCTTGACCTATTTGTACCAGTCATCATCGTGCTGTAAAGTTAGAATATTTTCATGTAGATTTGTCTGAAGAGGCATCAGTAAAAATATGTGTGGTCTCCGACTGAACGCATCAGCCACTCTGTTCATTGTTCCTTTTATTTAAGTAATCTTGAAATTGTACTCACTAAGCAATTCTGACCAACTCCGTTGTTGCATGTTCAAGTCACTTTGTGTAAAGATGTGTTGTAGACCACAGTGGTCCGTCTTTAGTTCAAATTTTTGTCCAATAAGGTAGTGTCTCCAAACTCTCAAGGCATAAACAATGGCTAACAACTCCAAATTCTGTGTGGCATAGTTCTCCTCATGCCTTCTCAACTTTCTCGAGATGTAAGCGATCACTCGATCGTCTTGCATCAAGAATCCTCCTAAGTTTTCCTTGCATGCTTCAGTGCATACCAAGAAGTCCAAGTCCATGTCAATGAATTTTAGTATTGGTGTTGTTGTCAACAACTCCTTGAGCATCTGAAATGCCTCCGCACATTTCTCAGTCTAAACAAACTTCTTGTTTTTCTTCTGCAATCCCGTGATCGAATTTGCTATCTTTGAAAAACCCTCGACGAATTGTCGATAGTATCCTGCTAAACACATGAATCTACGCACTTCAGGGACATTCATCGGTGCATGCCATTCCATAATATCCTCGACCTTTGCTGGATCCACAATGATATCTTCGCCGGAGATGACATGCCCTAAGTAGTGAATATTTGATTGATAAAACGAGCATTTCAACAACATCCCAAACAATTTGTTCTCTCGTAGACACTGTAGTACCATGCACAAGTTCTCATCATGCTCTTCCATCATCCGAGAGTAAATAAAAATATCATCAATGAATACTTGGACGAACCTGTCTAAGTATTCACAGAACACCTCGTTCATCAAACTCATAAATACCCCTGGGGCATTCGTCAGTCCAAACGGTAAAACAATAAACTCGTAATGTACAAACCTCGTCTTAAAGACGGTCTTAGGGATTTTGTCCTCCTTGATCCATAACTGGTGATACCCTGATCTCAAGTCGATCTTTGAAAACACCATCGCACCCTTCATCTGATCAAACAGATCATCAATCCTTGGCAACATATACTGATTCTTGATCGTTTCCTTGTTAAATTGACAATAGTCAATGCAGAGTCTCCACGACCTATCATTCTTCTGTATGAAAATAATAGGTGCACCCCATGGTGACACACTTGGACGTATAAGTGCTAGGTCCAACAACTCCTTCAGTTGCATTTTCAACTTTTGTAACTTTGAGGTCAACATCCGATAAGGCGTTCTTTCTATCGGTTCAGTTCCCAGTTTTAGGTCGATGGTAAATTCCAATTTCCTCTTTGGCGGAATCCCAAGTAACTCCTCAGGGAAGACGTCCGAAAACTCTCACACCACCGGAATGTTTTCTAGACCTTCTGCTACTCCCTTCTCATTTAACGCAAGGATTGCATAAAGCTTACATCCCTTGCGCATACTCTTCTGTAGCTGCAAAGAAGAGATGAACCTTAGAGAGAATTCTTGGTTCCAACCTACAATAACGTGTCTTTGTCACTTGTCATCGACCAAGCTCAACCATTTCGTCTTACAGTTGAGTATCACCTCATCTTATTCCAACCAGTCCATACCGATTACGACGTCATAAGACCCTAAGATCGTGACGTACAGGTTGGCCCTAGTGACAAACTCTCTGAGGTTAAGGCTACAGCCCATAACCTTCCCTCTAACCTTCTTTTTGGCTCCTAAAGCCATTTCTTATACAAATCTAAACTCATCCTGTTCAACTTCCTTTACCTTAATTCTTTTTATCAATACACCAGAAATAAAGATCTCTATAGCACCTAGATATATCAAAATACTAAGGGTCTGGTCAGCGACGGTACCTAACGTCTCGAGCATAGTCGCCTGGTGATCTTCCTGGTGGTGATTCACCACTACATGAATCCGATGGGCCTTGCCCAAATATCCCATGGTAGTGGGTCCGACTGATCTAGATGCTCTAGTCCTATCCACTAGGTAGTCACACTAGTAATGTGGCTCTCCACATGTCCGACACCCTTTCTTCGGTCTAGTACTCCTAGTACCTAAAGTAGAAGCTGACGACCAACTGGCCTGGGACCCTGGTCTGTTCTGTTGAACAGGCCTAAACTGTTGTTTCTAGGGTCGACATTGGTGTTGGTGATGTGGTCCTCTGTAAGGAGTCCATTGTTGAGGCACTAGTCTCTGAGGTGTAGAGAAAGTGGATCCTCTTTGGATGCCATGATGCCCTGGTGCAAGCCTAGCTGGTGTTTGATGTTGTTTCTCATTAGAGGACACTTGTCCTGCTGGTCTCACTAGATTCCTTCTCTGACCCCCGCTAATAAGATCCTCCTTTGCTATGAGGGCATTCTGGAAAACATCATGCAAGGTTTGAGGCATCAGAATCCTCACCTTTGCATGAATGTTGGCACTAAGGCCGAACACAAACTTGTTGACCTTAAGTTTCTCGATATTCAGGTGGGGATCATACTGAAGAAGCTCCATGAAACAAGCCTCGTACTCGGGAACCATATAACTACCCTTTTGCAAGGCATTGAACTCGTTGAGATGACGCTCAATGAATTCCTCAAATAGATACTTCTCCCGTAACTATTCCTCGAACAATTCCCATGACACGTCTTCAATGACCATGTTCAATTGAGGTAGGAGCATCTTCCACCATAGAAGAGTGCTTCCCTTCAGTTGAAATAAGACCATGCATACCTTCATGTTGGATGTATAGTCGCGAAGTGAAAATCACATCTCCATATTCTCCAACCATGCCTCAGCAGCTATGTCATCCGGGGAACCAAAGAACTCAAGAAATTTGACCTTCTCGAGTTCACGGTGAATGTTACCAGTACCACATAGACCACGCGGTGGACCCTCATGAGGTGTCGGCACCCTAGCCTCATCTATATCCAAATGGTTGATCGGTGCCTCAGACAGTCTATGAAAGGACCTCATCAGCCCAACCACATCACCTACAACTATATGTTCCTACCTGAAAACCTGTTCGTCTCCCTGGGGGTTAGACCCCTTAGGGAAGGATGCTACTGGGGGCGTCACGCCTCCTCCTCTAGGACCCCATCGTTTACCTCTATGACATCCTCTAACCATGATTACCTGCACGAATACAAATCAATTTAATTAGTGACATTATAATCAAATATCTAATCAAGGAAGTCGTAGTGATCCCAAGTCGCGGGTCGAACCGGCTTTGATACCATATGTAACGAACCCCATTGTTACCACCACAAGCCTTGCATAACAAGAACATTTTTTTTTTTTCTTTTTGTGTAGGAAGTAAAACGACAACACATTCAAACATCACAACACGACGATGAACACAATGCATGAAAATCACACATCAATAAACAATATGACCCATCACACTAGCACATCAAGCAGTTGGGTGCAACATACGCTATCAATTATAAAAAATGAAAAAGACTACTTGCCCATCCTACCCTACAAGGTTAGGACCTCCAAGAGACATAAGCAACGCTCAAGCCTAGGTTCCCATCGATTTTGACCATTTAAGGTCTCAAGGATGGCGACTGTTTTGAGGAACAAGGAGGTGTCTACATCCCTCCCATCACAACCAAGACCACACCTACGAGGCTAAAAGAAACATCAATCAATCCGATTGCAACAACATTAACAACACAAGTAGCTAGAACCTTCTCGATGAGAGAGAATAATACGTCATAATCATGCATTACAATACATCTTCATTACATCAATTACAATAATCAACATCCTCATCATCGGGAGGCACATGACCCAATGCCTGGTTATCCTACTCGCTTATCGATCAGTGCACACAACGATCCAATCATAAGGAATCATGTCGCCACATTGCGACAAGCGCAATAGTAACCAAGGTGCAAACATAACAATTCTAAACCTTCAGTCTCGACGTAAAAACCAACATTCCAGAACTCCAAAATGTGTTGTCATACATTATACGAACCTATGAACGGAAACACTCTAATCAATCAAGCTAAACAAGATGTAGGGTAAACATATTCAGTACAAGTTCAAAATTATGCAACAATCCAAACACGTTTCTTGTTTTCTTACGAGGAGTTCTTATGTGGGTTTCTTTTATTGCGCAACGTCCTATATGTATCTCATTAACATTAACCATCATAAATTCTATTTCATAGCACATGGTAACCAACCTCAATCTAATATTAAAACACATAACCATCTTTAAGTAACAATCAAACCTGTCCATTTAAAATGGTTTTATTAATCGAATAAACCAACTACACTTTTTACCCTTCCAGTTCAATATTAACAAGGAAACCATAAACCTTAGAATGTAAAACTTCTAACTAATTTATAATTTAATAATAAATTAAGAATAGACAATCAATATGAACATTCCCTTTTCTATACTCAAGAGTATTCCTTCCCTAACTTTCCTTAAAAAAACACAGCCCTTATAACATTATAAGGATATGAAGAATCTTATAATTAATAAATTATACTTTAAAAAAAATAAAAAACATACATGCACTACATTATTAACAACATTGATTCCAACTTGTTCTTAAACTTAATGCCTCACATAAAACAATTATAACTACTAATCTAAGAAAATATAATCAACTTCCATATACTTGTTTCTGAATTAGTGCCCTGTCCTAAAACAATTATAAAGACTATAAAAGGGAAATTTCATTAGTTGTTTCCCTTCCACACATGTCTTAACTTAAGGCTCTATTCTGAAACGAGTTAAAAACAGTACTAAATCAATTAAAAACCGTTAGAAAGCACATTAAAACGCTAATAGCCATTCCATGTATCCTTCAACGAAAATCTCTACTCTAAAACAATTTAAAAATTGTTTAAAGCACATTAAAACACAAATGGCCATTCCACATGTCCTTTAAGGAAAATCTCAATTCTAAAACAAAATTAAAACTGTTTAAAGCTCATTAAAAGGCTAATGGCCATTCCACCTGTCTATTAAGGAAAATCTCTATTCCAAAACATATTAAAAATTATTTAAAGTTCATCAACGCTTATGCCCATTCCACTTGTCTGTTAAGGAAAGCTCTATTCTAAAACATATTAAAAATTGTTTAAAGCACATTAAACGTTGATGGCCATTCCACTTGTCTGTTAAGGAAAACTCTATTCTAAAACATATTAAAACCTGTTATAAAGAAAACAAACACACTTCCAACCACATATTCTCTTGAGCACCGATATCGAATTGTACGAGCTAAGGGGGAAGGAATCTCGTTGGTCATACATCTCGTTTGACAGCCTTTAACCTGACCAAGGAGAATGAGAAGCTGGCATCATGCATGGAAGGAGATCATAGAGATATCAACGCAGCACAATCCCCAGGGTTTTCAGTAAAAAATAAATTAAATGCACTTTAATGCAATGCAAAAAGGTAATAATGCTCATTCCTGGATTAGAATTAAAACTGACACACCCAGGAAGGGAACTGGAAACCCTTTTAAAGGACAAAAAGAAAAGAGGAACGTACATTAATTCTTTGTGGTAGGTGCACTATCGTTTAATGGTAGTCATTAAAGGAAGAAATTTGTGGTGTAACGAATAGGTATTGAGCATTAAGCATTGAGCATAGTGCACTACAGTTCACTGGCAGCTGTAAGGAAGATAGTGAAGGGATAAAAGACACAAAAATTCGCTGATAACTACAATCAAGGATGTCCTTTAAAGGGGATTCATGACAATGAGATCGACCGTTAAGGAAAATTCACTGGGTTGGGAAGCCTCGGTTCTTTTTGAGAAGAAGAAATATGGAACCTTAAGGTTGTGCCTTGATTTCAGACAATTGAATAAGGTCACCATAAACAAAAAAATCCTTTGCCAAGAATTGATGATTTTTTTTATTAGGATATCATCAAGTAATGATTAAATAAGAATACATAAACAATACAACATTCAAGACAATATATGGGCATTATGAATTCACGGTAGTACCATTTGGACTATCAAATGCCCCAACAATTTTATGTGTCTAATCAATGAAGTGTTTAGGGAGTACCTAGACAAGTTTGTAATTGTGTTCCTAGATGACATACTCATTTACTCTAATTCAGAAGAGGAACATGAGAAACATTTGAGAATGGTGTTGCAAGTTTTGATAGAGCATAAATTATATTCTAACCTAAGTAAATGCAATCTTTTACCAAAAGAAGATTCACTACTTGGGGCATATCATTTCAACGTAGGGGATAATAGTTGACCCTGAAAAGATAGAGGCTATTAGAGGATGTTTAGCACCAAATAATGTGACAAAGGTCAGAGCATTCATGGGTCAATCCGATTATTACCAAAGATTCATAAAAGGATTTTCTAAGATTGCAAGTCCAATCACTTCTTTTCAAAAGAAGAGAGTGAAATTTGAATGGATGTCCAAGTGTGAAGAGATTTTTTAGCAGTTGAATGAAATATTGACAAGTGCACCAATCTTGAAGATTGCAGATCCGGATGAAGATTTTGTTGTATGCACTGATGCATGCAAGGAAGGACTTGGTGGATTCCTTAGTAGAAAAGGTCACACGGTATGCTACGAGTACAAAAAATTAAAATAGCATGAGAGAAATTATGCGACACATGACTTGGAGTTAGCAGCAATTTTACATGAATTAAAAATGTGGAGACATTACCTTATGGGGAAGAAATTTGAGCTAAGTACAATCCACTATGGTCTGAAACATTTGTTTGGACAACCAACACTAATTGCCAGAAAAACTAGATGGCTGGAATTTATGAGTGATTATTACTTTGAAATTAAGAATATAAAGGGCAAGGAAAATAAAGTGGTTGATGCACTCAGTAAAAGAGTTCATGAAGTGCATGTTGCAACCATCAACATGTATACGACTAATTTAAAAGATAAAATTATTGAAGCTACAAATTCAGATTAGCAGTATGTAAACATAAAGAAAAATTACAGCAAGGTAATTTTCAACATAAATTTAATTCTTATAAGCTAAAAGAAGATGAGATTATCATATACAAAGGAAAAATATATGTGCCAAATTCTAAAGACATGAAACGTACAATTTTGAAAGAAATGCACAATGTTCCACATGCTAGGCACCCAGTATATCAAAAGACAATTGCAGTTGTAAGAAGCCAATATTTTTGGACGAGAATGAAGAAGGAAGTGGCTAATTATATAACCAGATGTTGAGAGTCCCAGAAAGTGAAGACTACACATAAACATCCAGCAAGACTGCTATGACCATTGCCCATTCTAGAATGGAAGTGGGAAGTTGTTACAGTTGATTTTATTACAAATCTACCAGGAACAATGAAGCATCATGATTCAATCATGGTGGTGGTGGATAAAATAACTAAGGCAACACATTTTATTCCAATAAAGACTACACACAAGGAAACAAATATGGCAGATATATATATAAAATAAGTTTCCAAGTTACATGAGGTACCTAAGGCAATATGTAACACACCCAACCCCTTAAATACCCTTTCTAGGGATGGGAATCAAATTTTCTCTTTTCCTTGGTTCATTTTTGGTTCCTTACTAAGAAAAATCCTCTTATTCTGCTCCCCCAAAGTTTACATCTCCCACTATGTAACGAACCCCGTCTTTACGACCAAAAGTATTTCATAACAAGAGATTTTTTTTTTTTTCTTTCTTTTTGTTGAGGAAGTAAAACGACAACACATTCAAACATTGCAACACGATGATGAACAAAATGCATGGAAATCACACATAAATAAACAATACGACCCATCACACTAGCACATCAAGCACCTAGGTGCAACACACACAATCAATTAGAAAAAATGAAAACGACTACCCGCACAACCTACCTTGCATGGTTAGGACCTCCAGAACACATAAGCAATGCTCAAGCCCATGTTCCCATCAATTTAGACCATTTAAGGTCTCAAGGCTAGCAACTTTTCTAAGGAACAAGGAGGTGTCTACATCCCTCCCATTGCAAGCAAGACCACGCCTACGAGGCTAAAAGAAACATCAATCAATCTGATCGCAACAACATTAACAACGCAAGTAGCTAGAACCTTCCTGACGAGCGAGAATAATACATCATAATAATGCATTACAATACATCTTCATTACATTAATTAAAATAATCAACATCCTCGTCATCAGGAGGCACATCAATGAATGCCTAGTTATCCTACTTTCTTATCGGTCAGTGCACGTAATGATCAAATCATAAGGAATCATGTCACCACATTGCGACAAGCGCAATAGTAACCAAGGCGCAAACATAACAATTCTAAACATCCAGTCACGACGTAAAAACCAACGTGCCAGAACTCCAAAATGCATTTTCATACATTATACGAACCTATGAATGGAAACACTCTAATCAATCAAGCTAAAAAAGATGCAAGGTAAACATATTCAGTACAAGTTCAAAATTGCGCAACAATCCAGACAAGTTTCTTGTTTTCTTACGAGGAGTTCTTATACGGATTTGTTTTATTGCGCAACATCCTAGATGTATCTCATTAACATTAACCATCATAAAGTCTATTTCATAGCACATGGAAACCAAACTCAATCTAATATTAAAACACGAAACCATCTTCAAGTAACAATTAAACCTGTCCATTTAAAATGGTTTTATTAATCGAATAAACAAACTACATTTTTACCCTTCAAGTTCAATATTAACAAGGAAACCATAAACCTTAGAATGTAAAACTTCTAACTAATTTATAAGTTAATAATAAATTAATAATAGACAATCAATATGAACATTCCCTTTTCTATACTCAAGAGTATTCCTTCCCTAACTTTCCTTAAAAAAAAAACACATCCCTTATAACATTATAAGGATATGAAGAATCTTATAATTAATAAATTATACTTTTCTTTAAAAAATAACATACATGGACTACATTATTAAGAACATTGATTCCAACATGTTCTTAAAATTAATGCCTGACATAAAAAATTTATAAATACTAATCTAAGCGAATATAATCAACTGCAATTTACTTGTTCCTGAATTAGTGCCCTGTCCTAACACAATTATAAAGAATATAAAAGGGAAATTGCATTAGTTGTTTCCCTTCCACACATCTCTTAACTTAAGGCTCTATTCTAAAACGAGTTAAAAAATGTACTAAAGCAATTAAAAATCGTTAGAAAGCACATTAAAATGCTGATATCCATTCCAAGTATCCTTCAATGAAAATCTCCACTCTAAAACAATTTAAAAACTTTTTAAAGCACATTAAAACGTAAATAGTCATTCAACATGTCCTTTAAGGAAAAACTCAATTCTAAAACGAAATTAAAACTGTTTAAATCTCATTAAAACGCTAATGGCCATTCCACCTGTCTGTTAAGGAAATATCTATTCTAAAACATATTAAAAATGGTTTAAAGTGCATAAAACATTGATTTCCATTCCACCTGTCTGTTAAGTAAAACTCTATTCTAAAACATATTAAAAATTGTTATAAAGAAAACAATCACACTGCCAACCACATATTCTCTTGAGCACCGATATCGACTTGTAGGGGCTAAGGGGGAAGGAATCCCATTGTTCATAAATCTTGTTTGACAGCCTTTAACCTAACCAAGGAGAATGAGAAGCTGGCATTGCACGCGGCAGGAGATCACAGAGATATCAATGTAGCACGATCCCCAGGGTTTTCAATCAACAAAATTTAAATGAACTTGAATGCAATGCAGAAAGGTAATAATGCTCGTTCCTGGATTAGAATTAAAACTAACACACTTAGGAAGGGCAGTGGAAACCCTTTTAAAGGACAAAAATAAAAGAGGAATGTACATTAATTCTTTGCGTTGGGTGCATTATCGTTTAATGGAAATCATCAAAGGAATAAATTTGTGGTCTAACGAATGGGCATTAAGCACTGAGTAGAGTGCACTACAATTCACTAGTAGTTGTAAGGAAGATCGTGAAGGGATAACAAACAAAAAAATTCATTGAGATCTACAATCGAGGTTGTCCTCTAAAGGGGATTCACGGCAAGTAGATCAGTCGTTAAGAAAAATTCATTGGGTTGGGTCGCCCAGCGGTGGTAAGGTACGTCAATCTATAAATTTTATAACTCAAAATCGAAGAACCACCTCGTTTAAGACTTCTAAAGGAGGTATCACACAAAAACAATAATGAAACAAGGTAAAGGTAAATCAGTCCACAATCAATTTCTATTAAGGGGAAAATAACAAGTTCCTTAAAACAAGTTGTGGAGACGGAAGGGAGAGAGCGAGGGTGCTTTCCCTTATGCACACCTATCAAGAGAGGCCCCAGGAAGGTCAAGTTTATTGGGAAACCATTCATTTTAACGTGCTCTATTACATAAATTCTCAACACCTATGAAACTGATAATAAAATGCAAGGGTTAAATGATTCTCAAGCTTCCGAGGCACTTACAAGGACAAATCATCCATCTACTATCAATAGATTTGCAAGGAGGGATAACAATTTCTGAAGTACCCACCAGAGATGTAGTGAGTCAAGACTAGTTATGGACAGAAGAACTGGCCAAGCGAAGGTAAAAAAAAAAAGGTAGAGTTAAGAGAGCGCAAGGTAAAATCTATGGGGTTCTCAGAAAAACGCAAAGGTGCTCGCACCAAAACTGGGCTAGTTAGACCACAAATTAAAGAAGAAAAGAACATAAAAATTCACCCATAGATCTAGAAATAATTTTCCATATTCCATCTAATATAAAACCACATAAAATTTTTACTAATTACACTTGTGAAATTAGACATGTGTACCTTAAGTGAAGGCGAAGGCTATGCTGTTGTTGTCCCGTGCTCGCGCTCCTTTTGGATCTTTCTTTCCGACTGATGAGACCTCACCAGTACCTCCTAGCCAATGCTATGGGTACTCTTATTCTCGTTGATCCCCCCGAACCGCAAAGGGGTCACACACACAATGCCAGAGAATTATAGCGCCCAACTCACCTCGCAAGTTCAAGCTACCACTCATTACCCGAGCTGGGTGTCCCAAGTCCCACAAGAGAAATTTAGTCAAGATAAATTTCGGCAACGTAACCTTACACAAGCCAGATGTCATCCATACTCCTCCTCCGACATCCTTTTTATAGAGTTTTCTTAGTAATTAGTTTCCCAAACCCTCATTAGATTCTTTTCATTAAATTTAATTAGGACAAACCTCCCCCGTACACATGTCACCCGATCCCTTAGTTGCACCAGAAAATCAATTTATTAATTAAATAAAATTTCCTATTTCCCTCACCCACCTAAAAGCATTCCTAAAAACGCTCCTCAGTGTCCCATTATTGCCTTACAATTATGAAATAATTTACACCTTACTTAAATCCTAGTTGAGTTCATAAATAGAAAGTTCCAAAGGCTAGATTCCTTACTAAGTTAGACATTCCCATTTTTCTTTATGTTTCCCCTTTTATTTAAGTTTCCCTTTTTCTTTAAGTTTCCCCCTTTTAACTAAGTTTAGGAATAACAAGTTTAGTAAAACAACCATTTACCACCTTTTAATAATTAAACCTTCATTAAAAATTTTACTATAATTAATAAATCTTGAATTTTCTTTACCCCTTCTTGTTATATGTCTAATTAGTTTTTTTTGTTTAGAGGTTCTACTTAGACCTAGGTTTTAAATTCACTAGGCTTTGTGATAGTTATTAACGGAAATTTTGTTATTAAACTTTACTCATCACTTCATTCATTTTAAGGCTGACCAGGTTCTAAGGAGGCATAGTTTTCTAGGCACTAGGTTTATTAACTTACCATAGTAAAAATCACGATGTGCACTTCAGGATGCACTACGTGCTCCAAGGGTGCCACTTGCCTCTTTTCATTTTATTCGTGCATTGTTCCCTTCAAGACGCACTGCGTGCTCCAAGGGTGACACTCACCTCTTGAATAAATTTGGTAGACGCAAACCCTTGGAGTCAATACTTTGTCAGGTGATCTTGTGGGAGACTAAGGGCTTCTAAGGAATAAGGACCCTGCCTTATTGCGTGCCCCTTAGAATCATTGTGAGCGACTGTCACAGTCTTCCCTCATGACATCATGGGTCTTCTCGAACTAGGTAATCGTTAACCTACAGTTTGAGCCATGACGAGAGTGCTAGTAGGCTATGGCAGGGATGCTGCCACACATCTCCCTCAATGTATCTGGTTGTCGTGTGTGACCCCTTTACTCCAAATGTGAGTCTGGTCGGAAAGCTATTGTCAGCCTGCATCCATAAACAAAACATGTCAGCGATAACAATCAACATCATAATATCTAATCATATGTACATATGTCACATCAACAACATTCAAACACTAATAGACCACTCCCTGACTTGATCCGGAGTCCAAGGAGTTTTGTTGGCCCTTGGTTATGGAAGGAAGTGAAGATCAAGGAAGAAAAGGTCAAACACGAACTTCACGGGAGACACAATGACTGTTATTGGGTCAAAGTGAGTAAAAGAGCAAGAAAGACGAAGTGAAGCAAGGAAAAGCAATCCATTGAACAAGAAGATAGAGGATTATAGATCAACAAGGAAGAAGGGTCGAGGACAACTCATCAAGCGGAAAAATCCACCATTGGATGCTTTGGAGCACCGTGTGAGAAGGAAGGAAAGACAGGTTGGTGAAGCCCAGAAAACGCGAGTCAAGTTGACCTAGGGTTTTAGACACCTAGGGTTTTGGTATCTAGGGTTTTGACACCTAAGTTTTGACCTAAGGCTGTCGGTGAGCTATTGTAATGTATAAATAAAGGTCTAAAGGAGCTGGGCTAGGTTGGTACGATATTGTTGTCGATCTAGTTGTATTGTTGATGTGAGTGATTACTATATTGTGAGAGAGAAGTGTTGAGTGGGGATCCTTCTGGTACTGCAATATCTTTAGCTGGGTGCGAAGGTCAAGTCCTGCAGCTGGGTGCACAGGAAGGGGAGAGAAAGAGAGAAGAAGAAAGAAGATCTGCTAGCTGAGAGTACATACAAGAATTGTATGCTTTATCTTAATAAATCATAAGCACAATTCTGTGGACGTATCCCTAGAGAGAGGGTGAACCATGTATATCTTGTGTCATGTGTGTGTGATTGATGCTCTGATCTCTGTCATTGTTATTTTGTTATTCCATTCCTGTGTTAGATCATATATATAGCTGCGTGGAGTATATCTAAGAAGGTAACTGATATATGATGATTTTGATGTTGTTTGTTAGATCCACTTGATATTCCCTTGGTTGTAGACATCTATGTCCTGCAACCCTCTCATAGTTACTTCAGGTGAGACTGCATCTGCTTCGTAGGTGTTTCTGAAAGGGCCAGTAGTTAGGGCTTGTTGGTGCGCTTCTAGAGCTGAACCCTGGGTCTGCCCCTGTGCCAAAAATTTTCATTGATGCCTTAGAATCCTCTACCGTCTAGAGTCTTTCACACTCAGGATAACCCAGTCAATAGCACCTGTCGATGTATATACAACAAAAATAACATATCATCAAATTCACAATATCTCATAATCATAATCAAAACAGCCAATAGTATAATGACTCGGATCACTTGCACACAAGTGTCTTCAAAGAATAATTTTGCTCAGTGCGCGCAAGAGCGAGATGTTACATACACCCCCTCTTGTTTTAAAATTTGTCCCGAAGTTTCACAGTATGTAAGTGCAGAAATAAAGTGTATCATAGTATCATATGTCTAGTTATCAAACAAAAATGGAAATTGTTGACGCATATCATATGCGTCCTCCCAGGTCACCGATTATGGACTATAGTTGTCCCACTGGACCTTGACCTGATCTATTTTTCAACATTGTAGTTGTCGAATGTGATGGTCCAAGATGCGGATTGGCTCCTCTATGAGAGCACCCTCGTCCAATACCTACAAGGAACTCATGTCAATAACATGTGTAGGATCACTAACATAATGTCTCAAAACAAATATGTGAAAAACATCGTGCATATGCCTCAAAGAATTAGGCAAGGCTAGTCGATAGGTCACGGGCCCCTTCTTTTCCACAATCTCGAAGGTTCCCACGAGCCTGGGAGAGAGTTTAGAAACCTTTCCAAACTTGATAGAACTCTTATGTAGTTTCACCCGCAAGAAGACTTGATTAACAACTTCATAACTATGGTCAACACGATGCACATCTGCATAACTCTTCTATCGATCTTGTGCTTCTTTGATCCTTTGTCTTATTGTTTTCATTTTATCTTCCATTTCTTGGATCGCTTCTAGTCCCACCAGGACCCTATCCTCAAGCTAGTCCCAACTCAAAGGTGTCCGATATGGTCGCTCATAAAGAAACTCGAAAGGCGCCATCTTAATGGTGCTTTGATAACTGTTGTTATATGCAAATTCTACCAGTGGCAAGAATTCTTCCCAATACTTCTGTTGGTCCATCACGTACATACGCAACATATCCTCCAAGATTTGGTTTGTTCGTTTGGTTTTCCCGTCTATCGTCGAGTGATATGAGGTACTAAAGTTAAGTTGGGTTCCCAAGGCTTCCTGGAAACTAGTCCAAAATCGTCCTATAAACACAGATCCCCTATCGGATATAATCCTCTTAGGAACCCCATGAAGCCTCACAATCTCACTGATGAAAAATCTAGCTATGTCAGGTGCCTGATACGTCGTACGCACATGAATAAAATGAGCACTCTTCATCAGAGTTTCGACTACCACAAAAATCGAGTCGTGTCTCCTTGTCGTCAGTGGAAATCCAACAATGAAATCCATATAATTGACCTCCCATTTCGATTTCAAAATAGCGTGTGGCTATATTAATCCAGCCGGATGTATATGTTCATCCTTCACCTGTTGACATTCTAGAAATATTTCCATGTAGTTTACTATGTATGCCTTCATTCATTTCCAGAAGAATAAGGGTTTAAGGTCTTCCCTCATCTTTGTGTCTCCAAGATGAGCCATGTACACTGCTCTATGAGCCTCGTTTAGGATAAAACTCCTCTACTTTTCGTTGGGTGGTATGTAAATTCAAATTTTGAATCTCAATAATTTGTCGTTGTCCACAGTAAATCCCTCAAATTTTAGTACCATCATTGTGTTTTTTCCGATAAAATCCTTGACCTATTTGTAACAGTCATCATCGCTCTATAAAGTTAGAATATTTTCACATAGATTCGTTTGAAGAGGCATCAATGAAAATATGTGTGGTCTCCAACTGAACACATCAGCCACTCTATTCACTATTCCTTTTATGTAAGTAATCTTAAATCATACTTGCTAAGCAATTCTGACCAACGTCATTGTCACACATTCAAGTCGCTTTGTGTAAAGATGTGTTGTAGACTATAGTGGTCCATCTTTAGTTAAAAATTTTGTCCAATAAGGTAGTGTCTTCGAACTCTCAAGGCATAAACAATGGCTAACAACTCCAAATTTTGTGTGGCATAATTCTCCTCATGCCTTCTCAACTTTCTCGAGATGTAAGCGATCACTCGATCGTCTTACATCAAGAATCCTCCTAAGCCTTCCTTGCATGCTTCAGTGCATACCAAGAAGTCCACGCCCATGTTAGGGACTTCTAGTATTGGTGCTGTCATCAAGAACTCCTTGAGCATCTGAAATGCCTCTGCACATTTCTCAGTCCAACCAAACTTATTGTTCTTCTTCTGCAATCCCGTGATCGGATTTTCTATCGTCGAAAAACCCTCAACGAACAGTCGATAGTGTCCCGCTAAACACATGAAGCTATGCACTTCAGGGACATTCGTCGATGCATACCATTCCATAATATCCTCGACCTTTGTTGGATCCACAACGATACCTTCGTCGGAGATGACATGCCCTAAGTAGTGAATATTTGATTGATAAAACGAGCATTTTGACAACTTCCCAAACAATTTGTTCTCTCGTAGACACTGTAGTACCATGTGCAAGTTCTCGTCATGCTCCTCCATCGTCCGAGAGTAAATAAAAATATTGTTAATGAATACTTGGACGAACCTATCTAAGTATTCACAGAACACCCCATTAATCAAACTCATAAATACCCCTGGGGCGTTCGTCTGTCAAAACGGTAAAACAATAAACTTGTAATGTAAAAAACTCGTCTTAAAGACGGTCTTAGGGATTTAGTCCTCTTTGATCCATAACTGGTGATACCCTGATCTCAAGTCGATCTTTGAAAACACCATTGCACCCTTCATATGATCAAATAGATCATCAATCCTTGGCAACAAATACTGATTCTTGATCGTTGCCTTGTTAAATTGATAGTAGTCAATGCATAGTCTCCATGACCCATCATTCTTCTGTATGAAAATAACAGGCACACCCCACAATGACACACTTGGACATATAAGTCCTAGGTCCAACAACTCCTTCAGTTACATTTTCAACTTCTGCAACTCCAAGGTCAACATCTGATAAGGCGTTCTTTCTATCGGTTCAGTTCCCGATTTTAGGTCGATGGTAAATTCCAATTCCCTCTTTGGCGAAATCCCAAGTAAATACTCAGGGAAGACATCCAAAAACTCTTGCACCACCGGAATGTTTTTTAGACCTTCTGCTACTCCCTTCTCGTTTAATGCAAGGATTGCATAAAGATTACATCCCTTGTGCATACTCTTTTGTAGCTGCAGAGAAGAGATGAACCTTAGGGAGACTCCCTCGTTCTGACCTACAATAACGCGTCTTTGTCTCTTGTCATCGACCAAGCTCAACCATTTCATCTTACAATTGAGTATCGCCTCATCTGATTCCAACCAATCCATACCAATCACGACATCATAAGACCCTAAGATCATGACATACAGGTTGGCCCTAGTGACAAACTCTCTTAGGTTAAGGCTACAACCTGTAACCTTCCCTCTAACCTTCTTTTTGGCTCCCGAATCCATTTCTTATACAAATCTAAACTCGTCCTGTTAAACTTCCTTTACCTTAATTCTTTTTAGCACTGTACTAGAAATAAAAATCTCTGTAGCACCTAGATATATCAAAATACTAAGGGTCTAGTCAGCGATGATACCTAACGTCTCAAGCACAGTCAACTGGTGCTTTGCATGGTGGTGATTCACTATTGCATGAATCCGATGGGCCTTGCCCAAATCTCCCATGGTATTGGGTCCGATTGATCCAGATGCTCCGCTCCTATCCACTGGGCAGTCACACTAGTAATGTGGCTCTCCACATGTCCAACACCCTTTCTTCAGTCTAGAACTCCTAGTACCTGAAGTAGAAGATGACGACCCACTGGCCTGGAACCCTGGTCTGTTCTGTTGAACAAGCCTAAATTGCTACTACTGCGGTTGACACTGGTGTTGATGATGTGGTCCTCTGTAAGGATTTCGTTGCTGAGGTGTTGGTCACCAAGGTGTAGAGAAAGTGGATCCTCTCTCGATGCCATGATACCCTGGTGCAAGCCTAGCTGGTGTCTGATGTTGCTGCGTGCCAGAGGATGCCTATCCCACTGGTCTCACTGGAGTCCTTCTCTGACCCCCGCTAATAAGCTCCTCCTCTGCTATGAGGGCCTTCTGGAAAACATCATGCAAGGTTTGAGGCATGAAAATCCTCACCTTTGCATGAATGCTGACACTAAGGCTGAACATGAACTTGTTGGCTTTAAATTTCTCGATATTCAAGTGGGGATCATACTGAAGAAGCTCCATTAAATAGGCCTCGTACTCAGGAACCATACGACGACCCTATCGTAGGGAATTGAACTCATTGAGATGATGCTCAATGAATTCCTCAGATAGATACCTCTCCCGTAACTATTTCTCAAACAGTTCCCATGACACGTCTTCGATGACCATGTTAAATTGAGGCAGGAGCATCTTCCACCATAGAAGAGTGCTCCCCTTCAATTTAAATATGACCATTCCGAGCTTCATGTTGAAGGTATAGTCGCGAAGTGAAAATCACATCGCCATATTCTCCAACCATGGCTCGACGGCTGCGTCATTTGGGGAACCAAAGAACTCGGGAAATTTGACCTTCTCGAGTTCACGGTGAATGCTACCAGTACCACACGGACCACATGGTGGACCCTCATCAGGTGTCGACACCCTGGCCTCATCTCTATCCAAATGGTTGATCAATGCCTCAGACATCCTATGAAAGGACCTCATCAACCCAACCACATCACCCACAACTATATGTTCTTTCCTGACAACCTATTTGTCTCCCTGGGGGTTAGACCCCTCAGGCGTGGATGCTACTGAGGGCGTCACGCCTCCTCCCCTAGGACCCCATCGTTTTCCTCTACGATGTCCTATAACCATGATTACCTGCACAAATACAAATCAATTTAATTAGTGACATTATAATCGAATAACTAATCAAGGAATCCATAGTGATCCCAAGTCACGGGTCGAACCAGCTGTGATACCATATGTAACGAACCCCATCATTACCACCACAAGCCTCTCATAAGATGAACATTTTTTTTCTTTTTTTCTTTTTTTATAGGAAGTAAAATGACAACACAGTCAAACATCGCAACACGATGATGAACACAACGCATGAAAATCGCACATCAATAAACAATATGACCCATCACACTAGCACATCAAGCAGTTGGGTGCAACATACGCAATCAATTAGAAAAAATGAAAACGACTACTTGCCCGTCCTACCCTACAAGGTTAGGACCTCCAGGACACATAAGCAACGCTCAAGCCTAGGTTTCCATTGATTTTGACCATTTAAGGTCTCATGTTTGGTGACTGTTTTGAGGAACAAGGAGGTGTCTACATCCCTCCCATTACAATACATCTTCATTACATCAATTACAATAATCAACATCCTCGTCATCGGGAGGCACATGACCCAATCCCTGGTTATCCTACTCGCTTATCGGTCAGTGCACATAACGATCCAATCATAAGGAATCATGTCGCCACATTGCGACAAGCACAATAGTAACCAAGGTGCAAACATAACAATTCTAAACCTTCAGTCCCGACGTAAAAACCAACATTCCAGAACTCCAAAATGTGTTGTCATACATTATACGAACCTATGAACGGAAACACTCTAATCAATCAAGCTAAACAAGACGCAGGGTAAACATATTCAGTACAAGTTCAAAATTATGCAACAATCCAAACACGTTTCTTGTTTTCTTACGAGGAGTTCTTATGTGGGTTTCTTTTATTGCGCAACGTCCTATATGTATCTCATTAACATTAACCATCATAAATTCTATTTCATAGCACATGGTAACCAACCTCAATCTAATATTAAAACACATAACCATCTTTAAGTAACAATCAAACCTGTCCATTTAAAATGGTTTTATTAATCGAATAAACCAACTACACTTTTTACCCTTCCAGTTCAATATTAACAAGGAAACCATAAACCTTAGAATGTAAAACTTCTAACTAATTTATAATTTAATAATAAATTAAGAATAGACAATCAATATGAACATTCCCTTTTCTATACTCAAGAGTATTCCTTCCCTAACTTTCCTTAAAAAAACACAGCCCTTATAACATTATAAGGATATGAAGAATCTTATAATTAATAAATTATACTTTAAAAAAAATAAAAAACATACATGCACTACATTATTAACAACATTGATTCCAACTTGTTCTTAAACTTAATGCCTCACATAAAACAATTATAACTACTAATCTAAGAAAATATAATCAACTTCCATATACTTGTTTCTGAATTAGTGCCCTGTCCTAAAACAATTATAAAGACTATAAAAGGGAAATTTCATTAGTTGTTTCCCTTCCACACATGTCTTAACTTAAGGCTCTATTCTGAAACGAGTTAAAAACAGTACTAAATCAATTAAAAACCGTTAGAAAGCACATTAAAACGCTAATAGCCATTCCATGTATCCTTCAACGAAAATCTCTACTCTAAAACAATTTAAAAATTGTTTAAAGCACATTAAAACACAAATGGCCATTCCACATGTCCTTTAAGGAAAATCTCAATTCTAAAACAAAATTAAAACTGTTTAAAGCTCATTAAAAGGCTAATGGCCATTCCACCTGTCTATTAAGGAAAATCTCTATTCCAAAACATATTAAAAATTATTTAAAGTTCATCAACGCTTATGCCCATTCCACTTGTCTGTTAAGGAAAGCTCTATTCTAAAACATATTAAAAATTGTTTAAAGCACATTAAACGTTGATGGCCATTCCACTTGTCTGTTAAGGAAAACTCTATTCTAAAACATATTAAAACCTGTTATAAAGAAAACAAACACACTTCCAACCACATATTCTCTTGAGCACCGATATCGAATTGTACGAGCTAAGGGGGAAGGAATCTCGTTGGTCATACATATCGTTTGACAGCCTTTAACCCGGCCAAGGAGAATGAGAAGCTAGCATCGCGCGCGGTAGGAGATCACAGAGATATCAACGCAACACAATCCCCAGGGTTTTCAATAAAAAATAAATTAAATGCACTTTAATGCAATGCAAAAAGGTAATAATGCTCATTCCTAGATTAGAATTAAAACTGACACACCCAGGAAGGGAACTGGAAACCCTTTTAAAGAACAAAAAGAAAAGAGGAACGTACATTAATTCTTTGTGTTGGGTGCACTATCGTTTAATGGTAGTCATCAAAGGAAGAAGTTTGTGGTGTAACGAATGGGTATTGAGAATTAAGCACTGAGCATAGTGCACTACAGTTCACTGGCAGCTATAAGGAAGATCGTGAAGGGATAACAGACACAAAAATTCACTGAGAACTACAATCGAGGATGTCCTCTAAAGGGGATTCACAGGAAGGAGATCGATCGTTAAGGAAAATTCACTGGGTTGGGTCACCAATCAACGGTAAGGTACATCAACATATAAAGTTTATAATTCAAAATCCAATAACCACCTCGGGTAAGAATTCTAGAGGCGGTATCACACAAAAACAATAATGAAACAAGGTAACTCAGTCCGCAATCAATTTCTATTAAGGGGAAAATAAACAGTTCCTTAAAAAAAGTCGTAGAGACGGAAGGGCGAGGGTGCCTTCCCTTATGCGCGCCTTTCAAGTGAGGCCCCAGGAAAGGTCAAGTTTACCGGGATCACATTCATTTTAACGTGCCCTATTACGTAGATTCTCAACACCTATGAAACTAATAATAAAATGCAAGGGTTAAAGGATTCCCAAGCTTCTGAGGCACTTACAAGGACAAATCATCCATATACTATCAATAGATTTGCAGGGAGGGATAATGATTTTTGAAGTACCTGTTAGCACTAGGAATCACCTTCAGATTGCATGGAAGGTAAACCCAATACCCATCAAGTTATATGTGAATGTAAGAGTATTTTAAAGGGTCAAATGGAAAAAGACTCAAAATGATAATGTTCCAACTCATAAAACATGGTTAGCATGCACCAACAATCAAGGTATTGGTTAAATTCAATCAGTAATTGGGAGTGAGTATGAATACATGGAAGACTTGAATGAGAGGAATGTAGGGGCTGCTATAAACATCAGGTCTACAGAAAGCCTAAGAAAGAAAGTTTCTTAACACAAGATCTTCTTGAACTCAGAAACTAAGGAAGCTAAATAAACATCATGATAACATAATGATCAAACATCCACCATAACATCACCACAATCATTCATGTGAATCATTCAAAGCATGAACATTTAGCATCAGAAGCAAATAAGCTGAAAGAGAAGTTGTTTTCTATTAGCCAAAATGTCTTAAGTCTAGTACATAGCCAGATCACGGTCACTTCATCAAAATATTACAGTCTAAGGGAGCCTTACCCAACCATCCGACCTTACTAAATCATTTCATCTATTTATTTATAACAAAAGGGAGGCAATAGCTGGAGGTATGAGTTGACATCCTTCCCTTGGAAATCTCTCAGAATTTATTTCATCTAACAACTTGACTAACAACCTATGCTATAAAATAGGAAAATGTTGGTGACTAATCCAACCAAACTTCAAACTGATTTTATTCCCTTTTGCTGCGTAGCTTCTTGTTTGCCATGTGTCTTTCAAGAGCATGTGGTTGTCCTCATGATGCCAGCTATTGTTTATACAATCTTCTCCATCATCAACTATCCAAAAAGTTGTTAGCTTGGTTCTCCTGAATCCATGGTGTTTGTTGGTAGCTTCTTTAGGTAGCAATCTGAGTAGCGCACTTCAAAACTGGACAAGTAGAGAAGGTAGTGTCAAACCCTCATATTCTCTGTGCAAATGTTTCCCTCTGCAAAATATTAGGTAATGAATTTACGTAGTGTCACTGTGTTGCGTATGTTTGCAAACTTTGTTCTCTGCCAAATATTAGATAGCGAATTTACGTAATGCCACTATGCTGCGTATGTGTGCAAACTTTGTTATCTGCTAGATATTGGGTAGTGAATATATGTAGCGCCACTATGCGTCTATGCACAAAGTTTAGGTAGTGCTGTCAAAAAATCAACACCTCCAATATTGGGCATGTGCAGAGCAAGTAGTGACCTTGCATAGTGTCAAACCCATTATCTTTAGGTTACATGGAAGCACTATAGGTAGCATACCAGTGTAATACGGAAATAGACTATTCCATAGCGCCAAGGCACTACAGAATGTCTGCATTTTACTGTTGAGGGAGTTATCACTTCACAAAAAGCCCAAAACTTTGAGAATCAGTGCTTAAAAGCCTGTATAGGTGGCAGAGATAATATTTGAATACCAATTAACCCTCACAAAAAAGAACCATCCTAAAAAATGGGGCTCACCTTTCACCATCTTATTTTGTTACCTTGACACTTAACCTCACACTCTTTCTGGTAGAAGAAGGATCTTCATTTGGCACAACAGACTTCTTATTCTTAGCAATGACAAGATTTTTCAGTGGGGTTGTGCTCTCCTTGACTGTTGGTGTCTCTTTCTCAATGGAAACTTCAACCAATACCTGAAAGTTTCTTTGAGCTACTTCATCTTGAAAATGTTGCAACTCTACCTTGAGTTTCCTGTTCTGAGATTGAAAACATCTATTATTCCTATAAAGGTTTTGGGGCTGCCTATGAAGGGTATGGTTCTAACCATCCATGAGCTCTTTAAGTTTCACCCTGTCAGACATGGCCTCTATTTTCAACTGAGCAACCTCCTTTTTTTCATCCCTAAGTTTCATGATTAATATTTTGAATGTCTGACTGTCAGGTGGAGCAGTGACATGCACAGACTCAATAGGTTTTTTCTCAGTCTCCTCTTCCGCCTACATAGGAATTTCCTTGTCTACTTCCTCAGGCTTCTTGGTGGATTTTCTTTTATCTTTCTTCTTTTGCATAGGGGTTTCCTTTTTTCTTTCCACAGGCTTTCAAATGCCTTTACCCTTCTTCTTTTGTATAGGGATTTCTGGTAGAGACTGTTCTTCAACAACTTCCCTAGGAATTAATGATCTTGTGAAAGGTCTTCTGACCTTGGTATTGACTGCTGGAGGAGAAGAGGGGAAGTGTAGTTTCTTCCCTTTATTGGATGTAGTTTTGGTACAAGAAGGAACCTCTTCTAACCCTGGTGGAGGAGGTGGTGAAAAATATCTTTGTGGGGAAGGACAAGCTTCCTCCTAAACTCTTGGGACCTGCTTGATGACCTATGAAACTTGAACAAGGGCTCTTCCCTTTCTCTTCCTACTGGTCCCTGCTTTAACAACACTAGTGGGTGATAAAGGACTTGCATTCTATGATTGAGTAGTAGATGCTAGATCCAACTTGAAGTGAGAAGCAACAACAAAATGTTCCCATGGAATCTCTTTCTTACCCAATTCCTTAGAGACTAGCATTCTGATCAATCCAGAGTGGAAAAGGCTAGTATCCACATCCTTAGACTTGGATTGAATCTCATCTGACATCTTACCTATGCTCCTTAACAAATAATAGGGAATATTCAATTCAACTTTACCAGTAAAATGTAGCAAAATCCTTATATGGTACTGATACAATGTGTTAAATCTCCCTTAACATGTAAAATATCTCTGGATGATCTTCAATATCCGGTCAAACTGTTCAATAAATTGATTCCTTGGCACACCTTTAGATAAATCACTGGCTTGATGTTCAGGTTTAAGGAGATATTTGGCATAGGCTGAACTCAAAGCCATGGATTTGAACCACTTTTCACCTGTAGTAGGGATTCCTGTTGTAGCTGAGATAGAGGCTTCAGTCACCTCAAATTGTAAATCCCCAACCTTGGTTCTCCTGCCATCAAAATGTAATGCAAAATGTCTTGTCACCTCTAGATGGCTTCTTTGCATATTTTGGTAGAAAGAGAGGCATCCCACTCTTTGAAAGACCTCTCTTGCCATGGGCTCTATATAAAAAAGATGCATATCCACAGGTTTTGTCCTAACCACCTTGCCCCCTTTGTGTGTCTTCTTCAATTGAGGAGTCTCCATGGCTTAGAATGAGAGCTTCTTACGACTTATGGGGTATTAATAACCAGGAAGACTTAAAATCGGGCTTCAAATGTACAAGGATGACCTTTTAAAATACACTGGTTCTAGTAAGCCAAGTTTTGACTGTGGGAATCCCACCCTTATATTTGTAAAGGTATTGAGAGTTTGGACAATGAGGGGGTAATATGTAATTGGCCCTTTGTATCTAGGTAAAAACTCTTAACTCAAAAAATGAAAGGAAGCAGGGGAGACACAGAGGGGTTAAGAAACACCTTTGGGTAGCACGACGCGTATGTAGAGGATAGACTGTTTATATCCATGCAACCTCAGTAGCTATGGTGAGCAGATGTAATCATGCTTTGATACAAGAAAATGAATTTCACAGTTTTGAAAAGCGAGGAGACAAGGATATGATGCGACGATGATTCCCTTACGACTGCGCAAGCTCGATAAACCAAACTATGAGCGCTAATTCTTTGTGAAACCTAATGTGCATAGGAGGCAACATGAGATACCTATGGAGTAGACACTTGTTTGAATCTTTAGCGAAATCTCAGGATGAAGTCGGGAACATTTCAGCCCTCGAATCTACCTCAGTATCAGATTTGGTCGCACCGTTGTTGCTTGGTCAGAACTATGAGTTTGAGCAGCGTGACATTCTTGAATTTTCAAATCATAAACCGTTATCAGGGCTCGTAAATACAATATATTGGAGGTATCTTTAACCAACTCCTGGCACTGAAAACAAGGAACATGACATCATTCGTGGTAATCATAACTCATGGTTGAAATCATGATGAACGGGAAAAGCGCTACGGAACCACCTGATGAGTGGGCAATGCTCCAATTTAAAAAATGATTTGACAGGTAAGCAAGGACAGCAAGGCATTCCCATGAGGTCATGAGTGAGGAGAATGGTGTGTCACATTGGTCTAGTCATGGGAGGGGAGGGATCGATCCTAGTGACAAATCATGAAGGGGTCCAAAATTTAAGTCATGAACTAAAAAGGTTTTAAGTCCAAAAATCAATTTGAGGATCAAACTAGAGCTAAGAATCAAAACTTTATTCATCTAAGGGGTCCTACCAAACATAAAATTTAAAGGGATGAAACTTAAATTTTTTTAAATCTAAGGCTTAAAAAAGGATAAAAACCAACTAAAAACCCAAGGCAATTTAGTGTGATAACATTGGTTCCACAGGGGATGGCATGCCTCCCCTGCGGGATGCCAAGAATAAGTAGATTTAGTGCCTTATCCTAAGGCTATGGGGTCAGTTATTGAAACAAAAATAAAAATAAAAGGATATTTACAATGACATGAAGAGCCACTCAAGGCTCAAGCAGAGTACTTTTTCAAGAAATGCCCATTGACAGGGTCACCAAAAACCTCTTCATTCTTCATATTCTGCAACTTGAAAGTGTTATTAGAGAATACCTCAGAGATTTTGAAAGGACCGATCCATATAGCTTCAAATTTACCGTGCTTGCCTTTATCTTGCTTCAGTGCATCCTAGTTGAGCACCAGATCGCCCAATTGAAAATCCTCTTTGTTCACTTTCTTGTTGAAAGCCTGCTTGATCTTCAGTTGATGATCATATGTTTTGTCTGCAAGATGCTCCCAAGTCTATTTCACTTCAAGGAGCTACTGAATCCTTCTGATCATATGATCCATCTCCCCTTGGTAATATTGGAAGAATTTTTCCACAGGCAAGGCAAGTTGAGAAGGAAAAATGGCCTCAACTCCATACACCAGCTGGAAAGGAGAAAGGCCTAGGGCCCTCTTTTTTGTCACTCTGTTAGCCCACAAATCAAACTTGACTTTTGAATCCCATGCCTTCTTATTATCCTCTAACAACTTTTTAATGATCTTTATAAGGATTTTGTTGGAGGATTCTACAAGCCCATTCTCTTGAGGGTAGTAAGGGGTAGAGTGAATCAATATGATTCCAAACTATTCATAGAACCAAATCAATGGCTCAAGCTTGAAAGATGCAATATTGTCAGTGACAATTTTGTTCAGACAACCAAACCTCGCCATAATGTCTTCAAGGAAACCAATGATCACTTTGTGGGAATCATTCCTTATAGGAATAGCCTCTATCCACTTAGTGAAGTAATATGTGGCAGTCAAGATCCATCTCTATTGGCCACTGGAAGAGGGATGAATTTCCCCAATAAAATCTAGGCCCCATTGTTGAAAAGGTCTTGAAGTTGCTACAGGATTTAACGGCAAAGACTTGAGCTACTGCTTTCTAGAAAATTTCTGACACTTAGCACATGCTCTGATCTTAGCACAAACATCTGTGAATAGACTAGGCCGAAAATACCCAGCCTTGAGAATCTGGTAGGCAGTGGTCCTCCAAAAATGATGCCCCCCACATAAACTGTCATGACAATCAGACATAATCTTTTGGGCTTCTTGTGGGTCTAGGTACCTCAAAAGCACTCCTAATGGGTCTTTCCAATACAAAACATGATCGACAAGGAAATATTTTATTGATTTGAGTTTTAATTCTCTCACGTTGTTCTTTTCCATACCATTTGGAGGTTGTAAATTCTACAAGAAAAATATAATGTCCTTGTACCAACTGCAATTTGCTAATGTAGGGATGACTTGAGAATCTTTGTCAATTAATTCAGCCTACTGATTTTCTGAACATGAGCTAATGAAGTTTACCCCCAATGTTGAGCAATTTGATTCAACGAATAGCTTGGCTAAACCTTGGCCTTTAACCAACTTGGTATGCCTGATTTCCAGATCGAATTCAAGGATTTTAGCAATCCACTTGCTGTGTTTTCCGTCAATATCAGGCTGAATTAAAATTTCTTTTACAGTAGTTGATGGGACATAAGAAATAACTCTTGAATGGAACACATAAACTCTAAAGGAATTGAGAGATTTAAGCAGAGAATAGGCTTGTTTATCCATGATGTCATATTTTAATTCAGCATCTCTCAATGCCTGGCTGAAAAAGGCAATGGGCTTCTCTAAGCCTTCAACATTCTTTTGCAATAAAACTTTTGCAACTGTGTCAAAATAGGCAAAAGAAAAAATAAGAAAATCCTTGGAATAGTCTGGGCTGATAAGAACTGGGCCTTCAGTCAAACCTTTCTTTATCTGATCAAAATAATTGCAGGACTCAACGGTCCATTTGATTTCATTACCTTTCCTCATCATGGTTGTGATATACTTAACCAGCTCAACAAAGTTTGACACAAACCTTCTCAAAAAATTAATCTTTCCCAGAAAAGATTGGACCTCCTTTTTGGATCTGGGAAGTGAAAGTGTTTGTATAGCTTCAACCCTGCTAGAATCAATCCTCACCCCTTCATCTGACACAATATGCCCCAATAATTCTCCCTCTTTCATGGCAAACAATGATTTTTTTGGATTCAATGAGAGACCAAATTTTCTGCATTTTAAGAAAACCTTTCTTAAATGATCACAGTGCTCTTTATCAGATTGAGAGAACATTGTTATGTCATCTAAATAGATAAAAACAAACGTGTCCTTCTCTCTAATAAATGTTATGTCCATGGTTTGTTGAAAGGTCGCTCCTGCATTCATCAAACCAAAGGGCATCTTGGCATACATAAATGTACCCCAATGACTAGTAAAGGTCATCTTCTCTCTATCTTCTGGAAAAATAGAGACCTAATTGTATCTAGAAAAACCATCACCCATGGACATCCTGGCTTCTCCTGTCACCCTCTATAATATGTGTTCCATCTTGGGCAAAGGGTAATTATCCTTTTTAGAGCTTCTATTCAGATTTTGGAAATCAATCCAAAGTCTGATTTCTCCATTCGTTTTTCTCACTGGGACCAAATTGGCCACCCATTCAGAAAACCTCAAAGGAATGATAATTTTTGCATCTAAAAGCTTCTTTACCTCCTTCTCCATGACAGGAAGCAACATAAGATTGATTTGCCTCAAATTTTTCTTGAAGGGTTTGGTGTCTTGTTTTAATGGAATCTTGTGCTATATAATGCTTGTATCATAAGTTTTGAGATCTTCATAAGTCCAAGAGAATACATCAGCAAATTCCTTCAACAAATTGGTATATTATACCCTCTACTCTCTTGATAGGATGCTTGACAACTTGACATATTTTGGATCTTTTTATGTACCCACATTGCACTCAGTTATATCAGCATCATCGGTGGACACTTTACCCTTTACTGCCACATCATTTTCATCGAATAATCTTTCCAAAAAAACTATTCCTTTTGGAATGTGGTTGCTAGGTAGCTGCACAATATGATGATTAGAAATTTTATTAAGGAAAACATTATCATGTGGATTAATTTCAGAATCATGATCCTGATCAATGTGTAATGCATCAAATTCATCAACAGGCTCAAGGAATTTTTTAAGTTCTAAATCATCTTCAAACACCTTCCAATATTTGACATTGTCTAGTATAGAAGGCATGTATTTGACTTCTACATCATACTTGATTTTAGGTGGTAAAGGTACCCTAAAATTTCTTGCTAATACAACCAAAGAATCAACCACAAAATTCTCTTCTCGTGGAATAAATGAGATGTTAAATTCAAAGAAAAAATTCTCCACTAGGTCCCATACTTCATTCCTATAAGATCTAAGCCTAGGATTCTTTGTTTGACAAATATTTTTGGTCTGATGAACTATCAATTCAGCATCTCCAAATACTGATAGGTTTTTAATCTCCATATCTTTTGCAGCCCTCAATCCCAAGACAAGAGATTCATAATCTGCCACATTATTGGTAGTTTAGAATTCTAGTTTGTATAACAAAGATATGGTCTCCTGAGTTGGTGAGACAAAGACCACTCTAGAACCAACACCTTCCTTAGAAAAGGCTCCATAAAAGAACATCTTCCAAACAAAAGTGGTTAGAGGAGGCTCTTCACATAAGGTAACATATTGTTTTCTTATTTCAAGAGGAGTTTCAGGAGCATCAGTGAGATGCAAAATGTTGGATCCCAAATCAGTGTCAAGAGAAAAAACAAGATGATTAGCAGGGTTTTCTTCATCACTAATAATGTAAGCCAACTGAGCTTCCCTGTAAAGTCTTCTATGATCCCCCCCAAACACAGGAATAGTAGCATATGATAATTCCATTTGCAAAATTCCCCCAAGTATTTTTATCCAGGATCTTGACAAAAGCATGCCAAACTTGGGGGGAACATCAGCTACCATGACATCCATAAGTACACTCTTCATGGGTAGTTGAAATAAATTCACAACTAGATCCTTGATGACCCCAAGGCATTTTACTTTCCTAGAGTCGAAATAATATAAGTCATGATAGGTCTTTGTGACTTCTAATCCAAGTTAATCCATAACAATTTTGGGCATGAGGTTGTGGGATGCCCCTGAATCCATCAAACAATTATGCAACACCTTATCCTATATATTTAATGAGGTATACAAGGGTGGGGATTAATCATATTTATCTTCTACCAAATGGCCTAAAATAACTACTGGTTTTTCATCTTGCAGATTTACTGAATCAGTGGCACTTGGAGTAGTTTCACGCTGTAGCATTTTAGAGAGGTAATTTTTGAATTCTTCATTTTTTATCAGTTCCAAAAAAGGTACAGGGATCTTTATTTTTTTGATCTCATTCTCAAAATTGAAGGAAGGAGAGGGCTTCAAGATCTCTTTGGTTTCAGGAGTATGATTTATGATCAGAACTTGTGGACTTTGAGAGTCTTTTTCCTTACTTCTCACTGTCACAGCCTTGGAAGAATTTTCTTTTTGTTTCCTGTCAACTATCACATCTTTGGCAGATTCTTCCTTTCAGGCTGGCTGGTCAGAAGCATTAGTCTTTTCCTCATTCCTTTGGGATCTCAGATTATATCTAGAAGGACTTTCCTCTTCTTTCTCTCCCTTACTTAATTCATTGATTTGAATATCCATCAAAGATTTCTCATAAGAGGATTGAGTCAAGTGTGGGGATGGGGTTGTGTCACCTAAGAAGTGAATCTCAGAATCAACTTCTACCTCCTCTTCTTCTTCATCAACAACCAGATTATTCTATAAAGGAGTTTGTATCCTTTGGTCCTTTGTGTCTCTGTTTCTAGAGTCTCTTGGAAGGATCTGAAGAGTATTGTTGGGCCTTCTGAAGTTACCTCTATTGTCAGGGTGTTGAGAATTTCTATATGCCTGTCTTACTTCTGATTTTAACTTCTCAATCTCAGTAGAAAGTGATTTTACTAATTTGGTTAGCTCATCTACTTGAGAATGAACAACGGGGGAGTCAGAAGTGGAAGCTTCAACTCTGTTTTTTCTCCTATCCCTATCAGACTTCCCCCTGAGTTTATCTGATGCCACTATATTGGATTCCACCTCCAAGGCAATGTATTGCATATGAACTAAGGAAGGTGATCTCCTTTCTCTCAGTAGAAGACAAAACTCTAGGTCAAAGGTGCTGGCATAAGTAATTTTTGCAGAGGTTTCAGTGGGTTTTATCTCATCAGGAGTCTTATTGTATATTTTGTTAAATCTTTTAGAAAAGTCAAATACCGACTCTCCCTCTTTCCTCCTTAAAGATCCAAATTATGTGATATAATACAAAAAGTATTTTTTGTCTCCCTAGTGTCTCAAAAAGACATTATCTAATGCCTCAATTCCATTTATGGATCCAGGGGCCAGACCCCTAAATCACTTCCTAGCCTCACCAAAAATGATTTGGATGAAAGCCCTCATCCACACATTATCATTTTCAATGTTTTGATTATTTGCATAGCTGTAGAATGCAATGAGATGTTCCTCAACAATTATATCTTCTTCTCCCTTAAACTTGGGCATGTATTTCAAATAATCTCCAGGAGGGAGGGCATTCACTGGCTGGGATAAGAAAAGAGGGGCATATCTTGCAGCCACTATGGTATCCATCCTATTTGCAGGGGGGTTAACAACTTCCATTTGGTTTTGAACTCTTGGTGAACAAGGAGGAGAATGGGTTTTAACTGTGTGCATATTAGGAGAGGAAGGAAAGTATGAAGGGGGAGCTTCAGTTTTCACAACAGAAGGATGAGGCTTGGAAGAAGATGGCAAGGTTTGTATAAGAGATGAAGTTTCTTTTCCTTTGGAAAAATAAATTTTGACAGAAGGAGGGGTAACAAATCCTAAAGTAGGGAAATCTTCAAGACTATCAAGGATGAAACCCTTTTCAATGTTAAGAGAAGAAAGAATGTCAATGCTTTCTTCTTTCAAGTAAGTTTCAAAGGGAGAGTATTTGACATGATACTCTTCAAAATCAAGTTTCTTAGATACTTTAGCAGAAGGTAAAGAAAGCTTACTTGATATAACAACTGGAGTATAAAGAGTGGAATCAGGCAACTAACTAGAAGCACTTGTAGTAGCAGTAGAATTACTTTTTTGAGAATCTTTTCCCTTCTTAATTATCTTTTCTGGGTCAACCTCAGGTGGAACTAAAGGTAGTTGTGGATTTGATCTCGTATGTCTTCCTTTAGGTGAAAAAGATGAATCAATGGAGTCACCAGGTGCAAGATGCAATCTTCAAAATACTAAGTTCCAATTTACCTTGAGAACTAGTAAGCGTTGTCGTTCTATCCCAAGGAAATGTCTTCAAATCGTTCTCTGAAAAAGACGCCAAGAATGTTAGCACTAGGAATCACCTTCAGATTGCATGGAAGGTAAGATCAATACCCATCAGTTTATATGTGAATGTAAGAGTGTTTTAAAGGGTCAAATGGAAAAAGACTCAAAATGATAATGTTCCAACTCAGAAAACAAGGCTAGCATGCACCAGCAATCAAGGTCTTGGCTAACTTCAATCAATAATTGGGAGTGCGTATGAATAGAGGGAAGACTTGAATGAGAGGAATGTAGGGGTTGTTGTAAACATTAGGTCTACAAAAATCCTAAGGAAGAATGTGTAATGATCCCAAGACAATTCTTTCTTGGAATCACTAACTACTACGGATTTATTGAGTTATTAAGTGCATACAAGATTCATCAACACATGGAGATCACAATATATTCAAGATGTAGAAGCACAAGCAAAGA
>JZKD02S1673065.1:640199-661092 GCA_000966675.3 Picea glauca | reverse complement strand
CATCCTGTTATTGGTCCAAGTGTACAACCCTTTACTTGGTTTAAAGTCGATGAGGTCCCACTGGTGTATGGTGTCTTCTACTACAAAAATCATTTGGTCCTTGCTGGGTATTCCTCCCCTTTTTTCTTTTCCATTCATGACTAGGTTGAGGTCTCTGGCAATGATTATATTGCTTGGGGATTTTTTCTCTAGAAATTCGTTTAATGTTTTCCAACAATCTTTCTTTTCATTGTGCAGAGTTGGAACATATAAATTGAAAAGTGCAATGGTTAACTTACTTGCTGTGTGCTTGAGCTCTGTAAAACTCCAGTGCTGCGTGTTATAGGAGTTGACGAGACTGAACTGCTCTGCCTTCCACAATGTTGCTATGCCTCCGGAGGTACCCCTTGCGCTGATTGCCTTCCCTGTGTTTTTCTGCCATTTGTGTTTGCTAACTCCACATCTTGATTTGACAAATAAAGTTAGAAAACTATTTATGTCTTTTCTATTGTCCACCTCATTAATGTAATGTACCTAGGGAGGATAATGTGGGGTACCTAGGGAGGTGCCCAAGGGGATAATGAATGCAATGTGGCCATAATAATGGAATGGGTACACTATGTAATTAAAATGATATAATAAAATAATAAGGGGCATTTGGTATAGATCCCTAGGAATACTCATGAGAAAGTCTAAATACACATGAGTATCATTGTATTGGAGGTATGCTAAATTGTATTATCTTGTAGCAAGCATAGCTTGTGGAGTGATTCCTTCCATAAGGAGTATTTGACAGTGTCACCCTACCTTAAGGGTTCTTCTCTCTATGTTTTTGGTTTTGTTCATGGTGAATGTTTTCGTATCTTTGGTGCTCGAGGGTTTATTTATGAATTGTTATGATATATTCTCTCTTTTATCTATGAAGGTTTACTACAAGTGAATCTAATGTAACTATGGAGGATAAACTAGGGTATCTAGAGAGGCGCCCAAGGGGATAATGAATGTAATGTGGCCATACAAATGGAATAGGCCCACTATGTAATTAAAGGGAAATAATATAATAATAAGGATCATTTGGCACTACTTCTTGTGCCCTAGAATCCGATAGTGGTACATCGTTTGGTCAACGCAATTCTATCAACACTCTGACTTAACCTGGTTATTAGTTTTGTCAGTGTAATGGGGTTGGATATTCGACAAAAATATTAACGTTGGATATTTGACACACTGTCGTTGGTTATGTTGGACATAGTGTCATTGATGTCAACAGTCGATGTCTTTGATATGATGATAAGTTGAGATAAAATCTCAAGAGGGTTAGCGAATGAAGATCAAAGCTCAGAAGAGATGACCTGATGAATCTCAGAAGAATCGTTGGGGGATTAGTCAACGATGAGATCAGATCAAGACCGTTGATGCGCAATTGCTAGATCAACGACAGGGATGAATTGCGGAGAACAAAAGAATGATGCAGGAGCATCTCTCCACGTCAGCCAGCCAGCCAACCAGCCACGTTGATCATGTGCATTCATGCTGAAGAGAGGCGCAACCTCATTTGAAATTTGAATTCAATGTAATTTAAATGCTTAGGTTGTTGAGCCATGAAGCCGTGCCTTTGTGCAGGCATAAATTAGATCGGCCTTTAATGTGTGTAATGGCTGAGATCTAGATCCGATAGAGGACTAGATAGCCCATTCAATGCAATTGAATAGGGTAGGTAGGTTGGAGGGAAGCGCTCGAAGAGCCCCCTCAGGTAAAAGAGATTTGAGATCTCATTTTGTAGAAGTAGTTGAGTAGAGTTTTGTGAGTAGAGAGCAGAAGAGAAGAGCCAGAGAGAGCTCAAGAACACCTTGTAATTACAGGCATTTTCCATTTAATATAATAGAGCAGTTTTTCCTACATGAATTCTGTGTTATGTGAATGTCCGTGTGTGTTCTTTAATTATGTTGTAGATGTATGTTGTGCATTTGCAGGGAGTCTATTTGATTTCAGGGTTGAAGGTCTTTGAGGCTTCACACCGGGAGGGTGTGACAGAATGCTGCGGGTTCTGAGCGTTGTGCATAGAGGATGCACTTCTGAATTCTGCGGGTTCAGACAAAGACGTGTTGCGGCACAGGAACTGGAGTCAACAACTCAAGGAAGAACTCAAGGTTGTTGAATACCTTGGAGGAAAGGTTGTGTGGGAGAAGACACAGTTGCAGACAGAACTTAGCTGCGAGTTCTGTAAAGCTCTACCAAGTGGGCATTGAGCACAGGCACAAGGTGCATTTGGAGAAACTCTATTGTGAGTTTAGACAGAGGCTCTGAGGAGTTCTGCGAAGCTCTGCCAGGTGGGCATTGAGCCAGTGCAAGGAGTGCACAGGGGAAGAACTCTACTGTGAGTTTAGGAAGAAACAAAATCACTGTGGATTCTGTGACGCTCTGCAATTGTCCATCTGAGGAGAGGACACGTGTCGCGTGATCATCCATTCTGGAGATCTGGACATTAGACATCGGGATATTCAGCATCGGGATATCGGAGATCCTGAGGTTGAGGGAATCAAGACACTATAAGTCTTGAAACAACGAGATCAGATCTGGACCATCCATCAGGTTGGGGCACATGGCGAAGATCTGAAGAGAGTCAGATATTGGAGTTTCGTGAGTCCAGAGGACGAGGCGTTTGGGACACTTGAAGTCGTGAACCCCGATAAAGTGAAAAACTCCATTGTGGGGGCTAGTTGTCAGCACGTCGGGAAATTGGGGATCGACATTTCGCGAGTACAGGGGACATATGCATTTTGGCATTGGAATTCTCGAAACCCCGATGAGAGGTAAGGTTGAGATCACGAGGACACTAGTCACATGGACCGAGGGTCTAACCCGGAGGCCATCTAGGTGAGGGTGCATCGAAGAATTGGTGATCAAGGATTGAAGAGTACATGGACTCTCGACGACAGGGAACACGAAACCCTGAAACCTGATATTACATTCCCTGTGGAGGATTTGTCCATGGTCATTTAGAAGGCCATGACAGGGTGAAGAAAAGACCTGTGGGTCAATTTTCGAAGGGATTCCATTGGGAGTCCAAAGAGCTGCTTCGATTCGTATGAGGAATTGAACGATCCTGTGAGCAGGAGAGCGCAAGGAGGTGGTCACAAATTCTCTCACTGCGTCAAGTGGTATCAGAGCTTAAACTCTGTTTGTATATCTCAGGTAGGAAGAGGCAAGAAGAGGTAAAGAGCACTCTGATACACGTCAAGTGGTATCAAAGCAGGATTATGTTTGTATATTGCATACATAGGAGGAAAGAGGAAGACAAAGTGCTGAAGGACTCTGTAAGGACTTGTTTGCAGGTAGGCAGCAGTCCATAGACAGTCAGCAGGACTATAAGATGAAGCTGGACACACTCAATATGCAGAGTGACAACAACAGATCTGTCAGGGAGGTAGATAGACATAGCAAGACGGCTACTGAAGGCCGTAGGAAGAAGAACAAAGCAAAAAAGCTTGCAAAAATGGATGAAGAGCTTGCTGATATAAGAGTAGAGATAGAAAGGCTCAAGTTAAAGATGCGGCAAGATAAGAAGCCGAGATGGGTGTATGAGTGACCCATGAAGAATCCAAAGATGAAGTGGCCAGTCAGGGAGCTGATGGTCATAAGACAAGGTAGGCTGTTAAAGAAATGGTTGAGGTATGTTGAAAACCTCAAAGCCACAGAGGAGGAATTGGTTCAGATATGTGAACCAGAAATTGGAGAAATTCTCGGTGGAGAGAATGGATTGGGATCGTCTAATGATCTCAAGAACTGCCAGGAGGGCAGAGAAGTAGAAATTCTCGTTTGCTAGGAGGGCAATGGATTGAGATCACTGTAGGATATCACGGACTATCAGGAGGACAACGAGGGAATTTTACATTGCCAGCTGGGTAGTGAAAGGAGATCGTTGAGGCATCTCGAAGACTACCAGGCGGGCAACGAAAGCGTATCATATTGCTAGGGGGGCAGAGACGAGTAGATGAGACTGTCTGAGGGTCTTATAAATTCATAGATGAATTTAGATCAGCATATGCAGCTGACAGAACAGGTGGATTCAGGTCAGCAGGTGCAACTGACAAAGGAGGATTTGAGCCGTGTGATGATTGGGGTAATTCAAATATTCCTACCATTCACCCAGGAGGAGGCAGAAATCTGTGTTGCTGGTGCATCAACAACAGAAGAACAGTTAGTTGAGACTGTAAAGGAAGAATTGGAGCAGGTTTTGGAGGCTTCCCAAGCAGAAGAAGAAAATGAGCATTCAGAAGAATGTCTCAACATACTCAGCCAGGAAGCTGAGGAAGTTGTAGCACTGAAGCTGACAGCAAAAGAAACAGGAGAGGATGATGAGCATTCCGAGGAATCCCTCAATATTTTCAGCCAGGAAGCTGAGAAGACTGCAACAGGAGAGTTTGCAGCAGAAGAAGAAGAAGCAGACAACATTTTCTTTGCTGATCTGTGGGATCAAATTGAAGCCTTGGAGGAGAGGGTGAGAGTGCAGAGTGTGCACATCCAATAGGTGAAGTTGGAAGCTGAAGGAGATAGCATGGGAGATCATGATGATCTACCCAATTGCCAAAATCTTTTGCAGCTGAGGAGACTGGAAAAACAGGACCAGCCACTGGAGCAGCTGGATGCAGTGATCGAGGAGATCAGAAGCCTGATGTTGAGGTCAGAAGAAACTGCCAGCGAGGAGACGCTGAGCATAAAGGAAGTAGCAGGAGCAGCAGAGCAACAACAACATCAACAACAGGAAGATGGAGCAGATGGAAAGCTCCAAAGACTTATTTGGGATCCAGGAGGATTCCAACAACTTAGAGGGGAAGAGCATGAGCAGGAGCTCATGATTTTGCATTTGAGGAGTTTGATGTAGGATTATCTCTCCGCATCAACCAACCAGCCAGCCAACCACGTCGAGCATGTGCATTCAAGCTGAAGAGAGGTGCAGCCTCATTTGAAATTTGAATTCAATGTAATTTAAATGTTGAGGTTGTTGAGCCAGGAAGTCGTGCCTTTGTGCAGGCATAAATTAGATTGGCCTTTAATGTGTGTAATGGATGAGATCTAGATCCAATAGCAGACTAGACAGCCCATTCAATGCAATTGAATAGGGTGGGTAGGTTGGAGGGAAGCGCTCGAAGAGCCCCCTCAGGTAAAAGAGATTTGAGATCTCATTTTGTAGAAGTAGTTGAGTATAGTTCTGTGAGCAGAGAGCAGAAGAGAAGAGCCAGAGAGAGCTTGAGAACACCTTGTAATTACAGGCATTTTCCATTTAATATAACAGAGCAGTTTTTTCTACATGAATTCCGTGTTATGTGAATGTCTGTGTGTGTTCTTTAATTATGTTATAGATGTATGTTGTGCATTTACAGGGAGTCTGTTTGATTTCAGGGTTGAAGGTCTTTGAGGCTTCACACCGGGAGGGTGTGATGGAATGCTGCAGGTTCTGAGGGCCGTAAACAGAGGATGCACTTCTGAATTCTACGGGTTCAGACAAAGACGTGCTGCAACACATGAACTAGATTCAACAACTCAAGGAAGACCTCAAGGTTGTTGAATACCTTGGAGGCAAGGCTGTGTGGGAGAAGACACAGTTGCAGACAGAACTTAGCTGTGAGTTCTGTAAATCTCTCCCAAGTGGGTATTGAGCACAGGCACAAGGTGCAGTTGGAGAAAATTTGTTGTGAGTTTAGACAGAAGATCTGAGGAGTTCTACGAAGCTCTGCCAGGTGGGCATTGAGCCAGTGCAAGGAGTGCACAGGGGAAGAACTCTGTTGTGAGTTCAGGAAGAAATAGAATCACTGTGGATTCTATGACACTCTGCCAGGTGGTTATTGAGCAGGTGCATAGAGGCACAGGAGAAAGGAGACACAACTGCTGAACATTCTGTGTAAGAGATATACTCTTCCAGGAGGGCATTTGAGTCAGTGTGTAGACAGGCACAGAGGAGAGAAGAGAACTCTTTGAGTTATGTATTTTGGAGAAGAATCCACTGAAGGATCTTCATAGGGTTGTTGAACACCCTGATAGGCTCAGCAAGAGGTTGCTTGAGAAAACAGAGAAGCCAGGAGGCCATTACATTCTCCATCTGCATGAGAAGGCGAGGAGGATAAAATCTCGTAGGGATCTGAGCATTTGAGAAGCTTAGGATAGATATCACTTTGTGTGCGAGGGCTCTGCAAGGAGTGCAGAAGTCAAGGAATCCTTTGGGGATTCAAAAGGAAGTGAAAGCTCAGGAGGAGCTAGCGTTTTTATATGCGCAGCGAAGCTCAAGGTGAAGGAGTCGCAGAAGAGAAAGGAGCAAAGGTCGAGGCCTTTGAGGAATTTGAATTTTCTCCCAAGTATGGGAAGAAAGTGCAGAAGCCTAGGAGGGAGCAACAGCAGCCGTCAGATCAGCTGGGAATTAGATCTGGACCATTGGTGTTCGCGTCCAGGGAGCAGCCGGAGGAGCATAGGGAAGGAGAATAGATCTGAGCTGTTAGATCTGGTTTAGGATCGCCGACAGCCATCGGAATTGGTGGAAGTTGCGAGGGAGTTAACCTTGTAAACAGGAGGAAGATCCTGACAGGTATCGGAATATTGGCACTCAAGAAATCAGAGTTGTCAAGGTCATAAAAGTCGGGACATCAAAAATCCCAAACCAGCGAAAGAATCTGAGCCGTCTATCTGAGGAGAGGACAAGTGTCGCATGATCGTCCATTCCAGAGATCTAAATAGTAGACATCGGGATATTCGACATCGGGATATCGGAGATCCTGAGGTCGAGGGAATCGGGACACTATAAGTCTCGAAACAGTGAGATCAGATCTGGACCTTTCATCAGGTTGGGGCACATGGCAGAGATCTGAAGAGAGTCAGAGATCGAAGTTTCGCGAGTCCAGAGGACTAGGCGTCCAGGACACTTGAAGTCGTGAACCCCGATAAATTGAAAAACTCCATTGTGGGGGCCAGCTGTCAGCACACCAGGAAATCGGGGATCGGCATTTCGCAAGTCCAGGGGACAGATGCATTTTGGCATTGGAAATCCTGAAACCCTGACGAGAGGTAAGGTTGAGATCACGGGGACACTAGTCACATGGACCGAGGGTCTATCCTGGAGGCCAGTTAGGTGAGGGCACATCGGAGAATCAGTGATCAGGGATTGAAGAGTATAGGGACTCTTGATGACGGGGAACACGAAACCCCGAAACCTGATATTACATTCCCTATGGAGGATTTGTCCATGGTCATTCAGAAGACTGTGACAGGGTGAAGAAAATACCTGTGGGTCAATTTTCGAAGGGATTCCATTGGGAATCCAAAGAGCCGCTTCGGCTCATATGAGGAATTGAACGATCCTGTGAGCAGGAGAGTGCGAGGAGGTGGTCGCGAATTCTCTCACTACATCAAGTGGTATCAGAGCTTAAACTCTGTTTGTATATCTTAGGCAGGAAGAGGCAGGAAGATGTAAAGAGCACTCTGATACACGTCAAGTGGTATCCGAGCGGGATTATATTTGTATATTGTAGACAGAGGAGGCAAGAGGAATATAGAGCACTGAAGGACTCTGTAAGGACTTGTTTGCAGGTAGGCAGCAGTCCATAGACAGTCAACATGATTGTAAGATGAAGTTGGACACACTCAAGATGCAGAGTGACAGCAACAGACCTGTCAGGGAGGCAGATAGACACAGCAAGACAGCTACTGAAGGCTGTAGGAAGAAGAACAAAGCAGAAAAGCTTGCAAAAATGGATGAAGAGCTTGTTGATATAAGAGCAGAGATAGAAAGGCTCGAGTTAAAGATGCGACAGGATAAGAAGCCAAGATGGGTGTATGAGTGGCCCATGAAGAAGCCAAAGATGAAGTGGCCAGTCAGGGAGCTGATGGTCATAAGACAGTGTAGACTGTTAAAGAAATGGTCAAGGTATGTTGAAAACCTCAAAGCGACAGTGGAGGAATTGGTTCAGATATGTGAACCAAAAATTGGAGAAATTCTTGGTGGAGAGAATGGATTGGGATCGTTTGATGATCTCAAGAACTTCCAGGAGGGAAGAGAAGTATAAATTTCCATTTGCCAGGAGGGCAACAAATTGAGATCACTGCGGGATCTCATGGACTGTCAGGAGAACAACGAGGGAATTTTACATTGCCAGCTGGGCAGTGAAAGGAGATCTCTGAGGCATCTCGAAGACTGCCAGGCGGGCAGCGGAAGCGTCTCATATTGCCAAGGGGGCAAAGACGAGCATATGAGATTGTCTGAGGGTCTCATAAATTCAGAGATGAATTTAGATCAACATATGTAGCTGACAGAACAGGTGGATACGGGTCAGCAGGTGCAACTGACAGAGGAGTATTTGAGACATGTGATGATTGGGGGAATTCAAATATTCCTACCATTCGCCCAGAAGGAGGCAGAAATCTGTGTTGCTAGTGCAGCAACAGCAGAAGAATAGTCAGTTGAGACTGTCAAGGAAGAATTGGAGCAGGTTTTGGAAGCTACCCAAGAAGAAGAAGAAAATGAGCATTCGAAGGAATGTCTCAACATACTCAGCCAGGAAGCTGAGGAAGTTGTAGCACTGAAGCTGACAGCAGAAGAAGCAGGAGAGGATGATGAGCATTCCGAGGAATGGCTCAATATTTTCAACCAGGAAGCTGAGAAGACTGCAACAGCAGAGTTTGCAGCAGCAGAAGAAGAAGAAGCAGACAACATTTTCTTTGTTGATCTGTGGGATCAAATTGAAGCCCTGGAGGAGAGGGTGAGAGTGTAGAGCATGCACATCCAATAGGTGAAGTTGGAAGCTGAAGGAGATAGCATGGGAGATCATGATGATCTACCCAATTGCCGAAAATTTTTGCAGCTGAGGAGACTGCAAAAACAGGACCAACCACTAAAGCAGCTGGATGTAGTGATCAAGGAGATCAGAAGCCTGATGTTGAGGTCAGAAGAAACTTCTAGTGAGGAGAGGCTAAGTAGAAAGGAAGCAGCGGCAGTAGCAACAGGAAGATGGAGCAGATGGAAAGCTCCAAAGACTTATTTGGGATACAGGAGGATTCCAACAGCTTAGAGGGGAAGCGCATGAGCAGGAGCTCATGATTTTGCAGCTGAGGATTTTGATGCAGCAGCATCTCTCCACGTCAGCCAGCCATCCAGCCAGCCACATTGAGTGCGTGCATTCAAGCTGAAGAGAGGCGCAGCCTCATTTGAAATTTGAATTCAATGTAATTTAAATGCTTAGGTTGTTGAGCCAGGAAGCCCTACCTTTGTGCAGGCGTAAATTAGATCGGCCTTTAATGTGTGTAATGGCTGAGATCTAGATCTGATAGCAGACTAGACAACCCATTCAATGCAATTGAATAGGGTAGGTAGGTTGGAGGGAAGCGCTCGAAGAGCCCCCTCAGGTAAAAGAGATTTGAGATCTCATTTTGTAGAAGTAGTTGAGTAGAGTTCTACGAGTAGAGAGAAGAAGAGAAGAGCTAGAGAGAGCTCAAGAACACCTTGTAATTACATGCATTTTCCATTTAATATAACAGAGCAGTTTTTCTTGCATGAATTCTGTGTTATGTGAATGTCTATGTGTGTTCTTTAATTATGTTGTAGATGTATGTTGTGCATTTGCAGGGGGTCTGTTTGATTTCAGGGTTGAAGGTCTTTGAGGCTTCACATCGGCAGGGTGTGACAGAACGCTGCGGGTTCTGAGGGCTGTGCACAGAGGATGCACTTCTGAATTTTGTGGGTTCAGACAAAGACTTGTTGTGGCATAGGAACTGGAGTCAACAACTCAAGGAAGACCTCAAGGTTGCTGAATACCTTGGAGGCAAGGCTGTGTGGGAGAAGACACAGTTGCAGACAGAACTTAGCTATGAGTTCTGTAAAGCTCTACCAAGTGGGCATTAAGCATAGGAACAAGGTGCAGTTGGAGAAACTCTATTGTGAGTTTAGACAGAAGCTCTGAGGAGTTATGCAAAGCTCTACCAGGTGGGCATTGAGCCAGTGCAAGGAGTGCATAGGGGAAGAACTCTGCTGTGAGTTCAGCAAGAAACATAATCATTGTGGATTCTGTGATGCTCTTCCAGATGGGTATTGAGCAGGTGCATAGAGGCACAGGAGAAAGGATACAGAACTGCTGAATGTTCTGTGTAAGATATATACTCTGCCAGGAGGGCATTTGAGTCAGTGTGCAAACAGGCACAAAGGAGAGAAGAGAAATCTTTGAGTTCTATATTTTGGAGAAGAATCCACTGAAGGATCTTCACAAGGTTGATGAACACCCTGATAGGCTTAGCGAGAGGTTGCTTCAGCAAACAGAGAAGCCAAGAGGCTATTACATTCTCCATTTGCAGGAGAAGGGGAGAAGGATAAAATCCCGTAGGGGTCTGATCATTTGAGAAGCTCAGGACAGATAGAACTTTGCGTGCTAGGGATCTGCAAGGAGTGCAGAAATCAAGGAATCCTTTGAGGATTCGAAAGGAAGTGAAAGCTCAGGAGGAGATAGAGTTTTTATACGTGCAGTGAAGCTCAAGGTGAAGGATTCACAGAAGAGAAAGGACCAAAGGTCGAGGCCTTTGAGGAATTTTAATTTTCTCCCAAGTCTGGGAAGAAAGTGCACAAGCCCAGGAGGGAACAATAGCAGCCGTCACATCGGCTGAGAATTAGATCTGGACCGTTGGTGTTCGTATCTAGGGAGAAGTCGGAGGAGCGCAGGGAAGGAGAATGGATTTGAGCTGTTAGATCTGGTTCAAGATCGCTGACAGCCATCAGAATCGATGGAAGTTGTGAGGGAGTTAACCTTGTAAACAGGAGGAAGATCCTGACAGGTATCGGGATATCGACACTCGAAAAATCGGAGTTCTCGAGGTCATGAAAGTCGGGACATCAGAAATCCCGAACCAACGAAAGAATCTGAGCCATCTGTCTGAGGAGAAGACACGTGTCACGTGATCGTCCATTCCGGAGATTTGGACATTAGACATCGGGATATTCTACATCAGGATATCGGAGATCCTGAGATCGAGGGAATCAAGACACTATAATTCTCGAAACAACGAGATCAGATCTGGACCGTCCATCAGGTTGGGGTACGTGGTGGAGATCTGAAGAGAGTTAGAGATCAGAGTTTCATGAGTCCAAAGGACGAGGCGTCCAGGACACTTGAAGTCATGAACCCCGATAAAGTGAAAAACTCCATTATGGGGGCCAGCTGTTAGCACGCCGGGAAATCGGGGATCGACATTTCGCGAGTCTAGGGGACATATGCATTTTGGCATTGGAAATATCGAAACCCCGATGAGAGGTAAGGTTGAGATCATGGGGACATTGGTCACATGGACCGAGGGTCTAGCCTGGAGGCTAGCTAGGTGAGGGCGCATCGAAGAATCGGTGATCGGAGATTGAAGAGTACAGGGACTCTCGATGACAGGGAACACGAAACCTCGAAACCCGATATTACATTCCCTGTGGAGGATTTGTCCATGGTCGTTCAGAAGGCCGTGACAGGGTGAAGAAAAGACCTGTGGGTCAATTTTCGAAGGGATTCCATTGGGAGTCCAAAGAGTCACTTCAACTCGTATGAGGAATTGAACGATCCTGTGAGAAGGAGAGCACGAGGAGGTGGTCGTGAATTCTCTCACTGTGTCAAAGAAGAATTAAATGACTCACTGGTTACAATCCCACAATTGGTCTAGATTATCAGATCTCCTAAACTCAAAGATCAATGATTGTGGATGATCCAACAAATGGTCATATTAGGTCGTATTAAGTCGTGACCGTCAGATGCACAATCTCCAAATCAATGATAGGGATAGATTGTGGAGATCGAAAGGAGTATTAAACATCATGCTATTTCCAATCCCTCAATTAGTTAGGACCCTTAGATCTTATAGATTCAAAGATCAACGATTGTGGTTGACTCACCAGCAAATGCACAACTTCAAATTGCGGAGCTTGGGTGACGAGTTAAATCACTCGCAAGTTATGGTTCCACAATCTTCCTTGATCGTTGATATTCTTCAAGTGTCTTTAGGACCGTTGGATCACTTTAAGTGGAAGGATAGGATAAGAAGGGAAAAAGGTTTGAGAATTCGAATACCTATTGGCCATTGGATCACTTTTGAGTGGAAGGACAAGATAAGAAGAAAGGATGAGTTCTCAATTATTTGAATACCTATTAGCTGTCGAATCAAATTAAGTGGAAGAATAAGATAAGTAAAGTTGGAAGGCCATTGGATTTAATCCAAGGAAAAGCAACATCATAGATAGATCGATTCATTGATATAAGATCATGATCGACGAACAACATTTAGTTCGGGTTAAAATATCTGAGGAGGTTACACTTTGGGGAATCTCACTTTGGAAGAATTGGCAACTTGAAAAGTTGAATTACTCAAAGTTCCAAAATCCGAAATGAATAAGGACCATTGGATATGGAGAATATACGATGACCTTTAGATCAGGGAGATCTATGTCAGTATACCATGTCAACAAGGACATGTGGCAGATAATGTTAGCATACCACATCAGCAAGGAGATGTGGCAGACCACATCAACAGACTAGGTCAGCAAGGACATGTGACAAACCATGTCAGCAGACCATGTCGGCAAGGACACGTGGCACAGTCAAATAATTACAAGTGTCAAGATGAAATTGGCATTTCAGGTATGTATAAATCATGAATTCGATTCACATGTGGCATCTATTCGACTCGTTCCATGTCATCAAGTGACATATGTAAGTTAAGTCACTCCAAAAGTTTTACTTCGGGAGTTTTACCACCAGCACTTGCCCAAAGTCCCGAAGTCCTGAATGTCAAAGTTCTGAAGTGGACACGATTCGTCTGATCTGAAAATCACTTCGGGAGAATTCTCGACTATTGATATACTATAGTGGAAGGATAGTGTAAGTAGAATAGTCGAAGTACCGAAGTAAATGGTGGCCATCCATATAAATGCTTGATTAAGTCCCAGCCATCAGATTAAAGAAGTAAAATGATATATGTAAGGATCGAATTTGACCATTGATCTGGTTCCGAAAAGTAAACATAAACCGTCCGATCTATTCAACAAAATCCACTCTGAGATATTTTGACATGTTGCAAGTCCCGAAGTTTCGAAGGGAAAAGTCCTAAAGTCCCGACAGTCATCCATCATCAGGAGATTAAATCGTGAATGTTTATTCTAATAAAGCGCTCAAGCGCTTGTTTGGCCTAGCATCTGGTTACCGCCATTGGTCATATGGTATAAGAGATTTAAAAAGAAAAACATAATAGGTTTCTAAATTTGATAAGCCCGTGGTTTTGTGTTATCAGTCACATGTAATGGTTTGAAGGAAGCGCCTCATCAAAAATCTGTTTTCTTCAATATTTGCAGAGATTAGGGATCGAGTTAATAAGAAGAAATTGATCCATATCTGTGATCAATCTATGAAAATCCTTTACGGTAAAATAAATAAATAGTAATTATGATTAAGTTAATCGAAGAGGTGCGATGGTACAAACAAAGGGACACAGTGTTTCACAGTCACTCTGTTTCGAAGAATATATAAACAAGAAAGAGTGGCGAGAAGAAAGTGTCTTTGCAGTGCGAATCAGAAGATATATTAAATCACAGAAGTAGAGAGAGATGCATTAAAGACTTGATACATAATTTTTTCCAGATTCATAAAATAAGGGTGGTTGGGTGGTGCAAGGGTAGGTTGGTGCCTGCAGAGGGAGTTGGTGCTTCCTTGTCAGTTGTAGCTGACTAAACAGGGGTTCGTAGCCTCTTACAAGTTGGTGTTGGTGAACAAGGGTGTGGGTGCATCCTGATTAGTTGGTGTTGATCGAAAAGGAAGAATATGTTCCTTCTATGTAACATGTAAAACAAATTTTGCAGTTAATAGAAAAGTGTATGTGGTTTTTCCCAATTGGGCTCCATGATAAAATATTGTGTCAAAATTATTTTTTCATAAATAAAAGAAAATTGATAAAATTATTGTGTCACTGATTCACCCACCCCCCCTCTCAGTGACAGGATTTGATCCTTCAATTGGTATCTGATGCAGGAGCATCGTAAGCAGCCAAGCGAGTGCAAAGGCAGAAGACAGCTGGGACAAGCACCAACGCATTTTGCACATGTTGAAAGTGCTTTTGAAAGTTTAAATTCACAAATATTAATGTAATAGTTAAGAGGAGGCGTACTTATATATTGTAAACAGATCATGAGTGATCCAATCTCATATGTAGTAGGTGGAGGCATTTATGCATAGTAAATGTAAGTAGGTAGCTTTGAATTGTAGATTAGACAATTTAGGCAGTAGGAGGGAAAACCAACTACAGACACCCTCATCTTGTATCTTTTGTAGTATTATCAATTGTATCAAGAGCATAGAGAAGAAGCAAAGATCCATGTAGAGAAGAACCCATGTACAGAAGTTTGAATTAATACAAAGAGCTTTGATTCAAACTCATGGTGTTATGGTGCTTTCTGTATATACATGCTGAATGATATGTTTTGGTTGTTTACTCTTTGTTATGCATTTGCTTTATATGTTGTGTGTGTATGATTTCATGGTTTATGTTTGAAATCTAAGAGAGAGAGAGAATGAGTTTCAATTGTTTCTCAACCTAAGTGAGTGAAATTCCTGGAAGGAGTGCAGTGAAGCGTTTGCAAGGAGTGCATTGATAGAATTCAGAGTTCGTCTCTGAAAGCTTAGGAGGGATATCGTTGTTCTCATTTCAACTGAAGTGCAAGAAAAGCACAGAAGCCATGCAAGGTGTGCGCAGGATGGTTGAGACCTTAGAGCTTATCAACTAAGGTTGAGAGATTGAAGGACTGTTGTTGCAGAGTTGCATAGAGTCAAAAGATTCAAATATTCAGGAATATTTGAAGAAGTGCCACAAGGAGTGCGTGCAAAAGTCCTTTAGGAGACTCGAATTTGCAAAGAAAGCTCAGGAGGGTCGGTGCCTTTGAAATATTCAAAGGGAGGCAAAGTGAAGTTGCTTTGCAGGAAGTTAAGTTCCAGTGGAAGAACTTCATTTATCTTTGCAGGAGTTATCAAGGAACAACGAGTGGTTGAATTTCTCTGTGGGGAATTCCATAAATCACGAGGACCGTAGGATCGAAGGAAGTTACAGGATGGTTAGAGGTAGGCAAGCTTACCACTCTAGGATCCATAATCAACGTGGACCATTGATTTTTCTTTGCACAAGCCGTCAGATCATTTCAACATTTCTAGGATCCTAACGACAAGGAGTTGAGCACAATGAAATGAAAGTCCCGAAGTCGCGAGTTGCGATAGGAGTTGGATTAGAGTTCTGGATTTTGGTACTTCGGGTGTTGGGAGACGGAGGAGACAGCACTTTGGGAGCAAGAGTCTCGAAATACCCAAAAGAGTGACAAGTGGCAGGAGTTTACGTCAGAGATAGGAAGTGTTTGAGTGGATAGGTGGCGTGTCCTCGTCAAAAGGCAGAGTCAATCCTTGTTGACTATTTCAGGGTTCGGAGGTTAGAGAGTTGGGAGCTTTGCACCTGGATTCGTGAAATCATGAAGTCTAAAATCTCAATGAAGTGAGAAGCCCGTTGAAAAGTCAACCTTTTCCGAGTGCATCGGAGTTCGGAAATTCGGGTTTCAGAAGTGGTAGAGATAAAAAACCTTGACATCAGGGATCACGAAATCGCGAAACCCGAAGTCCTGAACTTGCGAAGGGCACGATCCTATTTTGGGTCTAGAGATTTGGGTTGATGCCTCGTGTTTGATCACGTGACACACCCATAAGGACCTATGGATACACTATTATGTGTGAAGGGCATTTCCTGAGGGGAAACCAAAGAATCAATTAGACTCAAAGGGTAGATTAGAACAATCCTATGCGGACCTCAACCCGAGGGTTCGGGGATTCTGCATCAACGTGGCATCAGAGCTTGACTATGTTTGTATATTTTAGACAGGGGAAGCGAGAAGGAGAAGAAGAGAAATTTACAGCCATGCCACCGAGAAGAAGAGACAGGCTGATGGAAATGCCTGATCCAACAGTGGAATAGGAAATGCGTGAACTACGTGCCAGGCTTGATGCCATGGAGACAACACAGAGGCACACGTTCGAGGATGCTATATATGAACGCCTATTCAGGTTTGTTGCAAGGATAGGTGCCAGAGAAAAGATAGACATTCCAGTATATGAAGGAAACCTGGATGTTGAAGAACTTATAGACTGGATTAGAGCTCTGGATAAATATTTTGACTATGAGGATGTCGAGGAAGACAAGAAGGTCAAACATGCTATCACAAGGCTTAAAGGACATGTAGCCTTGTGGTGGGATGAAATGCAAGCTGATAGACATTTTAAAGGAAAGAAAAAAATTAAGAGTTGGGATAGAATGGTTGCAAAGATGAAGGAAAAATTCATACCCAGGGATTATCAAATTACTCTGTTTCAGAGGATGCATAATTTGAGATAGAAGCTGATGTCAGTGAAGGAGTACACTGAAGAGTTCTACAAGCTAAACATTAGAGCAGGTCATCGGGAAAGCAATGATGAAAAGGTCACCAGATACATGAATGGTCTGAGATATGACATTCAATATGAGATGAGCATGATGACCATCCGAACGGTGGAAGTTTCTTATCAGACGGCTTTGAAAGCTGAAGAGAAGTTGAGTCAAAAGAAAGGTCAAAGAGGCCAAGGAAGAAGCCAAGATAGAGGCAAAACAGTTTCCCAAGACAGGACTCAGAAATTTAAAGAAGAGGGTAAAAAACCTCAACCTCAGACTGAGAGAGGAGGAAGCTCACAGAGAGGTCAGTATGCTGATAGAAATACTTTTCCTCGAGCCAGAGGAAGAGGAAGAGGCAGAGGCGGTGAAGTGAAATGCTTTGTCTATGGAAAATTCAGGCATAAATCATATGAGTGTCCAGATAGGAAAAAAGAAGGTGGTGAGACTCACATTACTGAAGCACAAAGAAGGAATATTGAGGCAGAAGATGCTAAGGGTGGAAGATCCTTAATGATGCGGAAAGTTTTCTTGAAGCCAGAAAAAGAGACAAAGGAACCAGTCCAAAGGAATAGACTTTTTCGGACTACTTGCAAGACCAAAGACAGGGTATGCAAAGTCATCGTGGACAGTGGTAGCATAGACAATCTCGTTTCTACGGAGATGGTAGAAAAGTTGGAGCTGGAAACGATTGAACATCCAAGCCCATACAGAGTTTCGTGGCTACAAAAAGGACATCGGTTAAATGTCACTAAACAATGTTTAGTTGAATTTAAAATAGGGGGATACAAGGATGAAATACTATGTGATTTCATTCCCATGGATGTTTGTCATCTATTGCTGGGTAGACCATGGAAATATGATAGGAATGTGATTCATGATGGAAGAAAGAACACATACACCATGGAGAAGAATGGGAGAACTCACATGTTACTTCCAATTAAGGATAAAGAAGTGAAACCAGAGGTAAGAAACACTGTACTTCTCATGAGTGGGAAGGAACTTCTTAAAGAGGTTAAGAAGAAGGAATATACACAATTCATCGTGGTCAGGAAGCCTAGAATTGTTTTAGCCAGTACAAGAGTGGATGATTTACCAGAGGAAATCCAGAAGTTGTTGGAAGAGTTTGTTGTTATAGTAGTGGACGAACTACCTTGTTCATTGCCACCGATCAGAAGTATAAGTCATCACATCGATCTTATACCTGGAGCCAGTTTACCAAACAAAGCAGCATACAGATTGACGTTGTAGGATAATGAAGAGATCAAGAGACAAGTTCAGGATTCAATGGACAAAGGATTGGTTAGAGAGAGCTTGAGTCCATGCATTGTTCCAACAGTGCTCATTCCAAAGAAGGATGAAGGCTCGAGAATGTGTACAGACTCAAGGGCAATCAACAAGATTACCATCAGATATAGATTTCTTTTGCCAAGGATGGATGATTTGATGGATTGCTTGAGTGGAGCAAAGTTTTTTTCAAAGATTGATTTGAAAAGTGGATATCATCAAATTCAGATGAGAGAAGGTGATGAATGGAAGACATCATTCAAAATGAATAAAGGGATGTATGAATGGCTTGTTATGTCATTTGGCTTAACAAATGCGCCTAGTACTTTCATGAGGTTGATGAACGAAGTCCTGAAGGATTTCATAGGAAAATTTGTCATCATATATTTTGATGATATATTGATTTTTAGCAAGACAGAAGTAGAACACTTGAAGCATTTGGCTACAGTGATGGGGAGGTTTTAGCAAGAGAAGTTGTTGATAAATATGAAGAAATCATCATTTATGAGGACAAAACTCATTTATTTGGGTTTTGTTATCTCTACAAATGAGTTGAAGATGGATCTGGATAAGGTAGAAGCAATTAAAAATTGGCCATCACCGAAAAGTGTATTTGAGGTTCGAAGATTCCATGGATTAGCTGGTTTCTATAGGAAATTCATCCTAAATTTTAGTGGGATTAGTGCAACAATGATGGACACGGTGAAGAAAAGACATAAATATTTTCATTGGACAGAAGAAGCAGAGAAAAGTTTCAATTTGTTGAAAAGGAAGATTACTGAACAACCAATTCTGGTGTTGCCAGATTTCAATAAGACGTTCCAGGTCAAGTGTGACGCTAGAGGGTTTGAAATTGGAGCAGTCTTGAGCCAAGACGACAAACTAGTCACATACTTCAGTGAGAAACTGAATGAGGTGAAAGTTAAGTACTCCACATATGACAAGGAATTTTATGCAGTCATACAAGCACTGAAGAAATGGAGGCACTACTTGGTTCCTAAGGAGTTTGTTTTGTACAACGATAATCACGCTTTACAATTCGTGACTCAACAGGATAAGCTGAACCAGAAGCATGCAAAATGGGTTGAATACATGCAGAATTTTACTTTTGTAATTAAGCATATTTCTGGAACTGCTAACAAAGTTGTTGATGCTTTGAGCAGGAAATGTTTTCTTATGTAGAATTTTTGAGTAAAAAATTTGGGTTTTGATAACCTCAAGGGAATGTACAGAGATGATCCAAATTTCAAAGAGGCGTATGAGGCATCTGAGAATCTAGTTCTCAAAAACAGAAGCTAGTGGACTGAATACATGATCCAGGATGGATTATTGTTCAGGGGCAATCAGTTATGTATTCCAAATTGCTCCATGAGGGAGAATTTGCTGAAAGTGAAACACAATGGAGGATTGGACAGAAATTTCGGTCATGACAAGACGTTCTAAAAGTTGAATGGCTCATATTTTTGGCCAGGGATGAGGACAGATGTCAAAATATTTGTGGACGGATGCAAAATTTGTCAACAAACAAAAGGAAAGAGGCAAAACATAGGACTGTACCAACCATTACCTATACCTGAGAGGCCATGGGATGCAGTGAGTATGGATTTTATATTAGGGATTCCAAGGACACAAAGGGGATTTGATTCAATCTTTGTGGTGGTAGACAGATTTTCAGAGATGGCACATTTTATACCATGTCAGAAAACCAGCGACGCAACTCATATTGCGAACCAAGTTTTTCAAAGAAGTCATCAGACTTCACGGCTTGCCAAGGAGTATAGTTTTAGATCGAGACACCAAGTTCATTGGACATTTCTGGAGGACTTTATGGAAAAATATGTGGATGCGTTTGTCATTTATCTCATCTTATCATCCTTAGACGGATGGGCAAATAGAAGTTGTCAACCAGAGCTGGGGAGATTTGTTGAGAAGCCTAGTGATTGAACACCACAGTCAGTGGGATCACATTCTGTCACAGGCGGAATTTGCATATAATGATTCAATCAATAGAAGCACAGGGCAGATTCCATTCCAAATTGTGTATGGAATGTAGCCAAGGGGAGTTTCTGATTGAAAGATTTAGGACAGAATGAAACTAGAAGTGCAAGTGCAGAGAATTTTGCAGAAGCAATGAAGGAACTTCACAGCCAAGTGAGGGAACGTTTGTGAAATTCGAGCCAATAGTATAAGCACAGAGCAGATCAACACAGGAGAGAACTTTAGTTTGAATTTGGTGATCTGATTCTTGCACATCTGAGGAAGGAAAGGTTCCCAAGGGGAACATATAATAAACTGGAAATGAAGAAGATTGGACCATGCAAGGTCATCAAGAAATTTGGGGAAACACATATGAGATTGAATTACCCGATGGGATCGAAATTTCACCGATATTCAACATATCAGATTTGTACCCTTACAGAGCTGAAGAAGTAGGAGAAGATAGTGAACAGATAGAGGGTCGGTGGACTAAACAAATGCCTGTAGCTGAAAATCCACTGATGGAAATGATACTTGATAAGAGAGTCAGTAGAAGGACCAGGAGAAAAGAGTATTTTGAATACTTAGTCAAGTGGAAGGGACATCCAGTTGAAGATGCCAGTTGGGAAGATGAAGCAGAAATTTAGAAGCATGGAAAAACCGTGCAAGAGCTCATGAACAGGAGTTCATGAAAATTTTCAAGTGAGGGAGTATGATGCAGTAGCACTGTAAGCAGCCAAGCGAGCGTGAAGGCAGAAGATGTTAATTTTTTCAAGATCCCAACCCAGTTTCAGTCTCGTTGATTTTTCAGCCAAATTTAAATTCCGAAACTCCAGTTTCATCATTGGTTCAACATACAATACATCACTATTTCAGCATATGTAACAGCAGTGTTTCAACATATGTCTCAGCACTGTTTCAGCATATGTCACAGCAGTGTTTCAGCATATGTCACAGTGGTGTTTAAGCATATGTTACAACACTGTTTCAACATATGTCTCAGCACTGTTTCAGCATATGTCTCAGCACTGTTTCAGCATATGTTACAGTGGTGTTTCAACATATGTTACAGCGGTGTTTCAGCATATAAAAACTTAACAGAAAATAAACTTCAGAACTGAAACATGAGGATTTTGAACATCGTTTTCAATGCAGAAATAAAATATCAGCAATATGCAAAACTCAAAAAATATAGACA
>JZKD02S1673065.1:625422-635734 GCA_000966675.3 Picea glauca | reverse complement strand
GCCCCATCAAGTCTGTCTTCAACCCTCAAACCAGTAGCCATGACCCTCTTTCTGCTGAAAATCACAAATTCAAAAATCTGCCCTGTGAAGTGACTATTGTCCCTACTTTCTGTCTACTGAAATTTCTGCCTCTCTTCAACTCAGCTCTGATACCATGTTAAAAAAATTTCAAGATCCCAACCCAGTTTTAGTCTCGCTGATTTTTCAGCCAAATTTAAATGCTGAAACTCCAGTTTCAGCACTGGTTCAACATACGTTACAACACTGTTTCAGCATATGTCACAGCAGTGTTTCAACATATGTCTCAGCATTGTTTCAGCATATGTCACAACGGTGTTTCAGTGTATGTCACAGTGGTGTTTCAACATATGTTACAACACTATTTCAACATATGTCTCAACACTGTTTCATCATATGTCTCAGCACTATTTCAACATATGTTATAGTGGTGTTTCAACATATGTTACAATGGTGTTTCAGCATATAAAAACTTAACAGAAAATAAACTTCAGAACTGAAACATGAGGATTCTGAACATCGTTTTCAACACAGAAATAAAATATCAGCAATATGCAAAACTCGAAAAATATAGACACAAAGATTTTCGATCTAACTTCGACCCTGGAAAAACCCACAAGGGGAAAACCAGTGAGAGAGGGCTTTGTATTATTTATGAGCTTCTGAGAAATTCTTTTACAGCATATTCATCTTCAGATATTTACACAAACTTATCTGGACATTCCTGTAGCTTTGCTCCTTGATTTCTGAACCAGAAATCCATATAACTGTACGACTGTCCCAACAATTAATGTTGTACAGACTGTCTCGAAATTCATGCCAAAACTCTGCTAAGACTCAATTTCTGTGCCACTAAATGCTATTCGGCAGCCTTGGAATGCACGCCAGTACTCCCAGAAATTGCAGCTGTTGTCTCTTTTCTTCAGCTCAACATCTCTCTTGCTCTCTCTTGTTCTCTCAACAAGAATGCTTGAACTCCTCTTGTTCTCTCAACAAGAATTCTTCAGCTTCTATTGTTCTCTCAACAAGAATGCTCCAACTTCCCAAGAATGGGTGCGCCCTCTTGCCCAAGTCGACCTCATGAGGGAAGGTGAGGGGTTTTCTAATCTAACGGTTGAGATTAGATTAGATGTGTGGCTGAGATTTGGTGTCTCTTCACTCACCCTCACTTTAATCATAAAGTCACCTTTTAATTTGCATCTCACAAATTAAATGACTAGGACCCACATTTGTCACTTTCTCCCCCTTAGGTGCCTAGGGAAGAGAAACACTTGCCTTGGTACTTTATTTTAATTAAAAATTTAATAGAAGACAACTGGGACAAGAGCCAACGCATTTTGCACATGTTGAAAGTGCTTTTGAAAGTTTAAATGTGCAAATATTAATGTAATAGTTAAGAGGAGGCGTACTTATATACTGTAAACATATCATGAGTGATCCGCTCTCATCTGTAGTAGGTGGAGGCATTTATGCATAGTAAATGTAAGTAGGTAGCTTTGAATTGTATATTAGACAATTTAGGTAGTAGGAGGCAAAACCGACTATAGACACCCTCATCTTGTATCATTTGTAGTATTATCAATTGTATCAAGAGCATAGAGAAGAAGAAGAGAGTCGTCTAGAGAAGAACCCATGTACGGAAGTTTGAATTAATACAAGGAGCTTTGATTCAGACTCATGGTGTTATGGTGCTTTCTGTATATTCATGTTGAATGATATGTTTTGGTTGTTTACTCTTTGTTATGCATTTGCTGTATATGTTGTGTGTGTATGATTTCATGATTTATGTTTGAAATCTGAGAGAGAGAGAGAGAATGAGTTTCAATTGTTTCTCAACCTAAGTGAGTAAAATTCTTGCAAGGAGTGTAGTGAAGCGTCTACAAGGAGTGCATTGACAGAATTCAGAGTTCATCTCTGAAAGCTCATGAGGGATACCGTTGTTCTCATTTCAACTAAAGTGCAAGACAAGCACATAAGTCATGCAAGGTGTGCGTAGGCTAGTTGATACCTTAGAGCTTATCAACTAAGGTTGATAGATTGAAGGACTGTTGTTGCAGAGTTGCACAAAGTCAAGAGATTCAAATATTTAGGAATATTTGAAGAAGTGTCGCAAGGAGTGTGTGCAGAAGTCTTTTAGGAGACTCGAATTTGCGAAGAAATCTCAGGAGGGTCGGCACCTTTGAAATATTCAAAGGGAGGCGAAGTGAATTTACTTTGCAGGAAGTTAAGTTATAGTGGAATAACTTCAGTTATCTTCGCAGGAGTTATCAAGGAACAACGAGTGGTTGAATTTCTCTGTGGGGAATTCCTGAAATCATGAGGACCATAGGATCCAAGGAATTTACAGGGTGGTTAGAGGTAGGCAAGCTTACCACTCTAGGATCAAGAATCAAAATGGACTGTTGATCGTGCTTTTCACAAGCCGTCGGATCATTTCAGCATTTCAAGGATCTTAACAATAAGGAGTTGAGAACAATGAAACGAAAGTCTCAAAGTCGTGAGTTGCGACAGTAGTTGGATTAGAGTTCAGGATTTCAGCACTTTGAGTGTCAAGAGACAGAGGAGACAGCGCTTTGGGAGTGAGAGTCCTGAAAACCTGAAAGAGTGACAAGTGGCAGGAGTTTACGTCAGAGATAGGAAGTGGTTGAGTGGACAGGTGGCGTTTCCTCGTCAAAAGGCCGAGTCAATCCTTGTTGACTATTTCGGGGCTCGGAGGTTAGAGAGTTGGGAGCTTTGCATTTGGATTCGTGAAATCGCGAAGTCTGAAATCTCGATGAAGTGAGAAGCCCATTGAAAAGTCAACCTTTGTTGAGTTCATCAAAGTTCGGCAATTCGAGTTTTGGAAGTGGTAGAGATAAGAAACCTTGACAGCAGGGATTGCGAAATTGCGAAACCAGAAGTCCCAAAATTGCGAAGGGTGCGATCCTATTTTGGGTCAGGAGATTTGGGTTGATGCCTCGTGTTTGATCACGCGGCACACCCATAAGGACCTATGGATACACTATTGTGTGTGAAGGGTATTTCCTGAGGGGAAACCAAAGAGTCAATTAGACTCAAAGGGCAGATTAGAATGATCCTATGCGGACCTCGACCCGAGGGTTCGGGGGTTCTACATTAGTATCAGAGCGGGTCTCTTCAAAAAAGGTTTAAATCACTTGAAGAGTAATATATATCAGAATGGATCAGCAGTTGAAGATGTCATAAAAACTCCCCCTATTTAATGGTGAAGACTATGTCTTCTGGAGTGTTAGAATGAAAATATATCTAATGTCCATTGGACTAGAAGTATGGACATTAGTTGAAAACATATATGGTGTTCCAAAAGCCACGTCCATAGAAGAAAAAGACAGGAAAACAAAATTGGGAACATGCAAAAGACTTAAACACACTACAATCTGGACTGAGTAAGAAAATCCTTGCTAAGGTACTAAAATGTAATAATGAAAATCAACTCTAGAATAAATTGGAAACTATATATGTAGGAGATAACAAGGTTAAGAGGGAAAAACTCCAGACTCACAAAGTACAATATGAAGGCCTAAAAATGAAAGATGAGGAAAATATCTCTGAGTACTTCGAAAGAGTTGATAATATTATTAATTCAATCAGAGGATTAGGAGTAGAAGTATCATATAATGAGCTAGTTGATAAAATTCTAAGAACACTATGTATTCTACACAATCCTAAAGTGTTTTCTCTTGAAGATCGAGAAAATCTAGATAAACTCACCATGGATGAGTTGTATGGAATCCTCACAGCCTATGAGTTAATATTAGGTCATGAGAATCACTCACAAGGAGAGGAAACCTTCAAGGTAATCAAGAAAACAAAGAATCAGAAGCAGAAACTTCAATCCATCCATGATGAAGAATCTGATGTGGAAGAAGAAAATTTCATTAAAAAACTTCAGAAAGGATCAGGGAAGTACAAAGGCATGCTTCCTTTCAAATGTTTTAACTATTGCAAGTTTGGCCATTTTGCAGCCAAGTGTCCCTATCCCAAGGATGACCCTGAAGATGAAAAATACAAAATCAAAGAGTACAAGAAGAAGGAAAAACCCAACTACAAGAAAACGTTTTACAAAGGGAAAAATAACTTTTACTCAAAAGAAGAAAACATCAATTCATCAGAGTCTAGTGACAATGATTATGATGAAGTAGTTTTTCTAGGTATTGAAGAGTCTAATGATATAGAAGACATTAAACATGAGAAAGAGTCAGAAGATGAAGCAGAAGTTAATATGGGAGAAGAACTTCTCAGTGCCTTGGATGAATTAGGAAAATGCAAAACCAGATATAGACAACTGAAAAAAAAATTAGTTGACCAAAAGGAAAAACATGAACACAAATAAGAGGAGATGGAAAAACTCATGAGCAACCTGAAAAACCAAATCCTAGAAGAAAATACGATTGAAGAAAGTCTAGAAAAAACTCTTAAAGAGAAATAAATAACCCGTGAAAGAGTGGAGGTAGAAATAGTTCACCTAAGAAAAGAAATGGATACAAAACCCATTCAAACAAGATATGAGAATAGCTCTAAAATATTGGATAAGATTATTACCACACAAAGGGATTCATGTAATAAAAATGGAATAGGTTATTCTCAAGAAAAAATCCAAGTCAACTCAAAATCTTATGCAGATGCTCTCCTCAATACATTCAAGAAGAAAAATGAAGAGAAGAAAAATAATGACCAGAACTCCAGAGGACTACTTCCACCCATAAAGAGAGGAATTCCCAAGAAGAGACACAAAGACACCCTCAAGAATGACTCAAAAGAGTCATCCTAAAGAACTGATTATTGGAGATATGAATGATGGAGTGCACGCAAGAAGACAACTATTGTATCAAATAGAAATAACATTGTTGTCACATATTAAGCCCAACTCAATCAAAAATGCATGTAGAGATGAGAATTGGGTCAAATCTATGAATGAAGAATTGGACCAAATTGAAAAAAATCAAAATTGGGAACTAGTTCCAAGACCAAAAAAGAAAAATGTCATTGGAACTAAATGGGTGTATAAAACCAAAATGAATGAGAATGGGAAAGTAATAAAAAACAAAGCTAGATTGGTCTATAAAGGGTATGCTCAAGTTGAAGGAGTAGACTATGAAGAAACCTTTTCACCTATGGCCACATTGGATGCAATTAGGATGTTCCTAGCTTTCTCCATCTACAAAAAATTTAAAGTATACCAAATGGATGTCAAGTCATCATTTTTCAATGGAAACTTTGAAGAGGAAGTCTATATTGAGAAACCAGAAGGATTTCAATTAAATAACAAAGAAGACTATGTATGTAAACTAAAGAAAGCACTCTATGGGCTAAAACAAGCACCTAGAGCATGGTATGCAAGGCTAGATTCTTATTTACAAAAACAAGGCCTCAAAAGGGGATCAACAAACAACAATCTTTATTGCAAAATTATTGGTAATAACATAATTATTGTGGAAGTATATGTTGATGATATTATATTTGGCAGTAATGATGACAAAATGAGCAAGGACTTTGCTAGGATGATGTAGCAAGAATTTGAAATGTCCTTGCTTGGTGAACTCAATTTCTTTCTTGGATTACAAATAATACAATCCAAAAGAGGATTTTTTATCCATCAGTCTAATTATGTTAAAGATATTCTTAAGAGATTCTAGTTAGAATATTTCAAAGATATTAGTACACCTATGACAGTTGGATGCAAACTAAGCAAGGATGATGAGTTCAAAGCTGTAGATCCAAAACACTACAGATCAATGATTATGATTTTTCTCTATGTAACAGCTTCCAGACCTGATGTCAAGCAAGTTGTTGAGATGGTGGCTAGATTCCAAGAAGCACCAAAGGAGAGCCATGTTCAAGCTATAAAAAGAATCTTTAGGTATTTGAAAGGAACCATATATCATGGTTTGTGGTACCCTAGCTAGGATTCATTCACTTTAAAATCCTATTCAGATGTTGTTTGGGCAGGTAGTGTAGATGACAGAAAAAGTACAAGTGGAGGAGAATTATTTTTGGCATAATCATTGGTAGCTTGGATAAGAAAGAAACAATCCTCAATTTCATTGTCTAGCACTGAAGTTGTGTATATTGCAGCAACATAATGTTGCACACAAGTGGAATGGATGAAACAAACCTTACAAGACATCAAAATAGTATTTGAAGAACCTACTACTATCCACTATGATAATACAAGCGTAATAAGTCTATCCAAGAACCCTTTTCAACACTCAAAATCAAAACACATTCCAATAAAATACCATTATCTAAGAGATCATGCTAAAAATAAGAACATTAAATTGGAATATGTTCCAACACAAGAAGAGGTGGCAGATATTTTCACAAAACCCTTAAGAAGATATGTATTTGAATATCTCAAGAAAAAATTGGGAGTAATCCCTCTTCCAACCTAAATATCGCAAGAAAATAATGCATTAGTTGGCACCTATTCAGGGAAAGAAAAAAATCAAGGTCAGAAGGAGTCATTCAGTTGTGTTAGGAAAAGTGTGATTACAAGAAGAGTTACCAATGGTCAAGACTCTAATCAGAAATATTTTGACAAAAAGATCATAGGAGAAGAAATCCTTTGCCATTGATGTCAAATGGGGAGAGTAACTTCAGAGGAGAGAAGCAACATCACAGGGGGAGATTGTGTATAAAGTTTGTGAGTTGCCATCAATGAAAAAGGGGGAGATTGTTGGACATAGTGTCATTGATGTATTGTCATTGATGTCAACAATCGTTGTCTTTGATGTGATGATAAGTTGAGATAAAGCTCAGGAGGGTTAGAGATTGAAGATCAAATCTCATAAGAGATGGCACGATGAATCTCAGAATAATTGTTGGGGGATTAGTCAACGATCATATTAGATCAAGACCATTGATGCACAATTGCTAGATCAATGACAGGGATGAATTGCAGAGAACAAAAGAAGAATTAAACGACTCGCTGGTTACAATCCCACAATCGGTCTAGATCGTTAGAAATCATAAAATCAAAGATCGATGATTGTGGTTGATCCAAAAAACGATCAGATTAGGTCGGATTAATTCATGACCATTGGATGTGCAATCACCAAATCAACAGCAGGGATAGATTGTGGAGATCAAAAGGAATATTAAACATCGTGCTATTTCCAATCCTGCAATTATTCAATACCTTCATATCTTATAGGTTCAAAGATAGACAAATTTGGTTGAATCACCAACAAACTCACAACTTCAAATTGCGGAGCTCGGGCGACGAGTTAAATCACTCGGAAGTTATGGTTCTGCAATCATCCTTGATTGTTGATCTGCTTCGAGTGTCTTCATGACCGTTGGATCACTTTAAGTGGAAGGATAGGATAAGCAGGGAAAAAGGTTTGAGAATTCGAATACTTGAATACCGGTTGGCCTTTGGATCACTTTTGAGTGGAAGGACAGGATAGGCACAAAGGCCGAGTTCTTGATTATCCGAATACCCGTCAGTTGTCGGATCAAATTAAGTGGAAGAATAGGATAACAAAAGTTGGAAGGCTGTTGGATTTAATCCAAGGCAAAGCAACATCGTAGATAGATTGAGCCATCAATATAAGATCATGATCGACGAACAACATTTAGTTTGGGTTAAAATATGTGAGGAGGTTACACTTCGGGGAATCTCACTTCGGAAGAATTGACAACTTGAAAAGTCGAATTACCCGAAGTCTCGAAATCTGAAATGAATAAAGACCATCAGATATGGAGAATATATGATGACCGTTAGATTAGGGATCAAGTTAATAAGATGAAATCGAGTTTGTAAGATGAACTTGATCCATATCTATGATCAATTTATGAAAATCCTTTACGGTAAAATAAATAAATAGTAATTATGATTAAGTTAATCGAAGAGGTGCGATGGTCCAAACAAATGGACACAGTGTTTTACACTCACTTTGTTTTGAAGAATATATAAATGAGAAAGAGTGGCGAGAAGAAAGTGTCTCGGCAGTGTGAATAAGAAGATATATTAAATCACAGAAGGAGAGAGAGATGCAGTAAAGACTTGATGCAAAAGTTTTTACAGATTCAAAAAATAAGGGTGGTTGGGTGGTGCAAGGGTAGGTTGGTGCTTGTGGAGGGAGTTGGTGCTTCCTTGTCAGTTGTAGTTGACTAAAAAGGGGGTCGTAGCGTCCTACCAGTTGGTGCTGGTGAACAAGGGTGTGGGTGCATCCTGATCAGTTGGTGTTGATCGAAAATGAAGAATATATTCCTTCTATGTAACTTGAAAAACAAAAATTGCAGTTAATAGAAAAGCATTTATGGTTTTTCCCAATTGGGTTCCACGATAAAATATTGTGTCAAAATTCTTTGTGCATAAATAAAATAAAATTGATAAAATTATTGTGTTACTGATTCACCCCCCTCTGAGTGATAGGATTTGATCCTTTAGGTTATGCCGATGACCCCAAGGACCAAAAGATCATCGTAATCATCAATTATTTCCGATAGATACGCGTAGGAATTCTGACATAACTACACGTCGCATATGCGATGTCCATACAGTACATCCGACAAATATTACTCTCGAACCGAGAGTCAGATATCTGACTCTCCTGTGCGTCGGATATGCAACGTATATATAGTGGATTTGATGGAGGTTCTATACCTCCAATGGATTGTACTGTCAGATTGTTCGTCAGATATTCAACAAACACGTTTGTCGAATAGGTGGTGAAACTGTCGAATAGTTGACGAAATTGTGTATATTAAAAAATTAATAATAATATTGCATTACATTGCTTCCGCTTGAAGTGAAAAAATTCTATAGGTTCTCTAGGTCATGTGTGCTCATAGATCCATCCTAAGAATTTTTTAATTTCCTCCAACCTACCATCTCATGACTTGGATTACATTTATCCCATTTTTTTGAAAATAATCTAGTGGTTATCCTTATTATCCCAACTATGTGTCCACTAGAGATTCCATTGAAATTCTGGCACCATCTCAATATAACTTTGTGGTGGTAGTCTACTTGCATTATAAATTGGAAAAATATCTATGACCCATCTACACAAGAAGAGGAAAGTCTTCATTGAGGATTTAAATAACTTACAGTGTTCTTTGTGACTACTTGAAATGTGCATGTTACTACTAGACTTGCACCTGATCCCATTGCAATACTATTAACAAATGCTACCTGAATCAAACAAAGACAAATAAAATAAAGAAATCAATTGTTCCTACTGAAGTCATATTCCTTGTTACTGCAAGAAGAAGACTTGGTTTCTTCCAAGTTTCCATCTCAAAAATTTTTAAGTTGCTGCAAAACTTGCTACCTAAATCAAACAAAGACAAATAAAATAAAGACATCAATTGTTCCTACTGAAGTCATATTCTTTTTTCCTGCAAGAAGAAGACTTGGTTGCTTCCAAGTTTCCTTCTGAATATTTTTTAAGCTGATGACAAAACAAGTTTTCACATCATACATATTTTAGCTTCTTGGTCTATAGAATTGATTTATCTATATAACCAAGCTGCAGATCCCATTCCAAAATATTAGCTACAACATATCACAACTTCATCTACTTCAAGGAATTATCATAATTCATAAGCAGATCCCATTACTCTTTCTGTCCTTTCATAAGTATTCCTTTTTATATATTCCATTGTACATATGAACTGCAGATAACAAATGTAGATTCTAGCTGCTACTTCTGGCTGCTAATCCCTGATATTCTACATTCTTCAAATCTTCAACATTTTTTAAGCTACTGAAAAAAAAAGCTTTCACATCAAACATCTTCTTTTCAACTTCTTGGTCTATAGCATCACTTTGTCTCTATAAGCAAGTTGCAGATCCCATTCCAAAATATTAGCTACCACATATAAAAAATTCATCTACTTCAAGGCATTATAATACTTCACAATCATATCTCATTACTATTTCTATCCTTTCAAAAGTATTCTCTTTTATATATTCCAGTGTACATATGAGCTGCAGATCACAACTGCAAATCCTAGTTGCTACTTTCGGCTGCGAATCCATGATCTTCTACATTCTTCAACTCTTCATCATTATACAAGGATATTTTGGTTTCATAATTCATCATTCTAGCATTCTATAACTCAAAATTTTGGTATTACTTTCCCCTCCCCCTTATTTTAGCATTGTCCTTAATGCATATAAAAAATAAGAAGACTCGGTTGCTTCTAAGTTTCATGTTGATTAAGGTTGGTTGTCATTGATGTCAACCCTTGAAGAAAGACCCATAGCACAAAGGTTTGGGTAATGGACCCAATAGTGTTTGATGTAAATATGACTCATTATTGT
>JZKD02S1673065.1:558477-618513 GCA_000966675.3 Picea glauca | reverse complement strand
TTTATTTATTACTGCTCATTATTGGATAATAATTCTACATTGATATAACATTTGAAGAAAAATGATTATAATTACGTTATTACTGATTCACCCCCCCTCTCAGTAATCCAACATTTCCATCTCAATTTTTTTTAAGTTGCTGACAAAAAAAGCCTTCACATCAGACATCTTCTTTTCATCTTCTTGGTCTATAGAATTTATTTATCTCTATAACCAAGCTCAGATCCAAGTTGTATATCCCATTCCAAAATCTTAGATACAACATATCACATATTTAGCTACTTCAAGGCATTATCATACTTCACAAGAAGATCTCATTACTCTTTCTATCCTTTCAAAAGTATTCTCTTTTATATATTCCATTGTACATATGAGCTGCAAATCACAACTACAGATCCTAGCTACTACTTCCATCTATGGATCCATGATCTTCTACATTCTTCAACTCTTCAACATTCAACAATGATATTTTGGCTTTAGAATTCAACATTTTGGCATTCTATAACTCAAAATTTTGGCATTCTATAACTCAAAATTGGGGTATTAATTTCCCCTCCCCCTTATTTTGGCATTTTCCTTGGTGCATATACAAAAGAAGAAGACTTGGTTTCTTCCAAGTTTCCATCACAAAAAAATTTAAGCTGTTGACAAAACACGATTTCACATCAGATATCTTCTTTCAGCTTCTTTATCTATAACATTTCTTTATCTTTATAACCAAGATGTAGATCCAAGTTGTAGATCCCATTCCAGAAGCTTAGCTACAACATATCACAAATTCAGCTACTTCAAGGAATTATCATACTTCACAAGAAGATCTCATTACTCTTTTTGTCCTTAAAAAGTATTCTCTTTTATATATTTCGTTGTACATATGAGATGCACATCACAACTGCAGATCCTAGCTTCTACTTCTGGTTGCAGATCCTTGATTTTCTACATTCTTCAACTCTTCAACATTCTACAAGGATATTTTGGCTTCCGAATTCAACATTCTGGCATTCTATAACACACTTCAGTTTTTCTAGGTGGTCTCTCCCATGACCATTGGTTTGTATGTTTCCAAACTTTGCTCAGATACACATACAATTATTTTATTTTCTTAATTCATTTGATGTATGACACTTTAATCATTACGTCTTGTGAAAAGTTACCTTGTTGTCCTATGGTCTGGCCAAACCTTAATTTGGGGGGATTTTCCTTCTGTCAATATGATTGTCCATTAAAAGGAATTTAAACCTTTTTCCTATCCTTGTTTTGAAATAATATCATGACAAATGTTCCAATTCCTTGAATGATTATAATGTCACATCTTATGCATGCATAATCATAATGAAATATCCCACGCATGTTTATAATTCAAGACCAAACCTTACCCTTGATTTGACATGCAAATAATTCACACATGAAAATGAATTCATTGGCTTCATTCCTTTTTTCTTTGCTAATTTCAAGTTATTCCTTGCTGCAAATTCCACATCAGTTCCCAAGTTATCTTATTGTTGACCATTTGAGTTGTTCTGATGGGAGGACCCCCAATCTTCCATGAACCCGTAGGTGTTTGTATGGTGTATTGACATGATCAAACAACTGCAATATTCGAATGAGCGAGTTGGTTGGGGAATTTTTAACGATTGCATGGTTTTGACACTAAAATTGCCATCAAATTTTCCTAAGGTCTACATGGTTTTGTTGCTAGAGTCAGGGGTATTGAAATTTCAATGACTGAGGAGTCTATTGCAAGAGTAACAGGATTAGTTACTGATGGGGAGAGATGGTTTAATTTTTGAGTAGATTATACTGATATGAAATATGAATTTGTCAGAGGAACCAATGAGTAGTTGCATGGAGGCCCAAATGGAATTCTTAGGAGCTCATTAGTTGAACCCTGGTGACATGTTTCCCTATGTGTTAAATTTTTTTTGATTATGAGGGTCGATATCAGTTATTGTATGGATACTGTTTCTGATTACTGGTTCATCTGAGGCACCAAAAGTATGTGAAAAATCCCTATTTCTTTTTGAGGTTCTTAGAATTGATGAGTTCCAAAGCACAAGAAAGCCATAATCCAGTCAAAATTACAACCCATCATGGGTTTATTAGATTGTCGGTATGTGATGCTTTGTCTGTCATTGGGAGAAATTGGGACTCTTTATTTTCTAAGGAACATGCACAAGAAGATCCAGTCGAGGAAGATGAATATATATAGGAAAGAAGAGCATATATGGATATGGTTGTAGAAGCTGTTGATCCATCCTCAGAGGTTCCTCATCAAGCAGATGATCCTGATGAAGAAGAGATGTCAGTTGAGGAAGAGAACAATTCATAGGATTATAGATCATAAACATACGTGGTTGCAGAATCTATAGAAGTTGTAGAAGTTGGAGGTCTATTGTCCAGGGTTCAAAAGGAAGAAAAGATAACATAAATAAAAAATGAAACTTTAGTATTGTGAAGGTCATTGCGACTGACACAAAAATAATGAGGGAATATTCCTAAAAAGGCATGTATGCCCTGCAAAATGGAGAAAATTTTGCAGGGACTCGTAATTATTTGTGATGAAGAAGAAGATGAATCATTTGGAGAATCTAGTGTGATTATACCAGATGTGGATTTGGGAAAACCAGTTAGCAAATTGAGCCATAAAATGAAGAAACCCTCTATTGTAAGTAAGATACCCTTGTATCATAATTCACATTATCAACAGACCTATCATAATATGAAGCAAGTTAATATTAAGTTGCTTAGAATAAATCACAAATTAAGGGTAGAATTGGGGCAAGTAAAGGAGAAATTGAAGCTATATGAGTGTCGTGAGGGTTTAAACATTTTTTTCCAGGCAGTCGAAAAAGTAGATCCTTTGTTGTCATTAGCTTCGCTTGATGACAACAAATCGAAAGAAAATCGGCTACATGAAGTAGGAGAAGCAGAGAAAAAGGGAAAATAAATTATGGAAAAAGGACATCAATATAAGATAACGACTTTTTCTTTAGAATACAATGTAGCATTGAAAGAACAAGTGGTAAAGTGGCAAGAGAAGGTAGAGGTGCTTTCGAAAAAAATGGACAAATTTATGGAAAATCAAGAAGTAGTAGAACCTTTACAGAGAGCCGGAAGAATGAGGTTTAGACATGCCCAATTGGAAATATCAAGGTTACAGAAGGTGATTGTTGTGAGGAAAACCCCCCTATACTGTGCCTAGGTACAGGAAGAGCGATGACTTCCTTTAAAAGATTGTTCTACCCTTAAGCTACCCCAAAACTATATAAACAAAGTGGCGAGAGAGAGGAAAGAGGGTCAATGGGTGCATCTTTAGTCCTTGCAGTTGGCATAGACCTCTTTCGTTTGTTGCAGCCTCCTATATCGTGAATCTCCTCCCAAAGATGGCCTGCAAAAGCTTAGGAACACAATGCTACAACACATGCAATATATATTGATCACTTTCAAAGTTTAGATATAGATATAAATCAATAAATCAATAAAATCATATAAACATAGGATTTTGGGACAAGGACGAACTCTTTATTAATTTTCAAGACAAAAAGGATTACAACCTTTTTCGGCAACCTCTCCATGAACCAGGTCTAGGATACTCTGTCATGGCTCCAAGTGCATAAATCCCACATTAACTCTTCACAACGAACTTATCACCAAGGGAAGGAGGAAGGGTTGTATAAGGAGAAAGGCTGGAGGGAAAGGTTGAGCCTAAAACTCAGAATGGGATGCAAAACTTGGGCTAAGAAAGGGAAGAGATTTTGGCAGAATTTTCTTATTCTCTTGTTTGTTGTCCTTAATGACATCCCAAGACCTCTTTTCATATGAGAAAAAGATGTTTATTCAGTTTGGGGACGGGTTACAAGGGTAAAATGGTTATGAAACCTTCCATATCCCGTAAACTCCACCGAATTCCGTGCAATTTTATATTTTTTGCAACTTTTGGAGGTAAACGCAGGCTATCTAACATGCAGCATGCGTATGTACACGGGATAACTAAAATGAAACATCCATGTGTATGTGGGATATTAGTTCAGCATGGTGCATACACTCTCCAAAAAATGGGTTTTTAAGAGGAAGCCTCAACAGTATTTTGGAAAAGTATGCAAAATGAAGGGCCAATGTCTTGTATTCACAGATAAGGAATTTTGGACTAGAGCAAATTCCCCTTAATGTGTGAGGTCAGAAGAAAAACTAACGGCCAAAATACATTACAATATATTTACTAGTGGGAAGGCATGGAGTTGAGTGAGCCTAAGACGAGTGTTTGTGAGTGTTCCATTTGAAAAACAATGATAATATCTCTAAGGCAGGCATACCCATGCTTGAGATGAACTAAGCATGGATTCCAATCAAATACACTGCAGATCCATGTCATATAAATGTCTGTATAAAGTGTATCCATGAGCAATACATGATGGATCTACATCTCAAAATCATCTGAAGATATACAAGTACAATATAATATGCATCTTCAAGAAGCATCAATGCCTGTGGCTGGAGATGAGGAAATCATTGCTCGAAAAAAAACTTCAAGGTCTTCAAAACTCATGTAAGAGTAAAATAGGAGTGTAAGACTCACTAACCTGAGGTCTTTGACGTGCCGTCGGGGAAATACTAGAGGATATCGATCATCAGAAGAAAAACTTCATTGATTTTGAATCTGAACTTGATTGGACTCTTGGGACGGATGACTCATGAAAGTCAAGAGATAAACTGCAAAATGGATGAATCAGATTGGATAAAACTTTCCTTGGACAAAAGCACGATAAAATGATCAGACTCGGGTAGCACAGTATTGACATAAGTATGTGATACAAGAGGCACCACAAACTCTCCATATGTTTGGAAGAGTAACCAAATGGAGGAGGACACAAATCTATGTAATGAGAACAACTTCCTAAGGTCATACTAGATCACAATGTTTGACGAACAAATGTAAGGATGTGATTTTTCCAAGGGAAATGATCTTGCTGCCAATAAAAGAGTATGTATATTCCATCCCCTATTTTTGGAATATTTGTTTTTTTTTGTTTTTTTCAAATTTTTAACGAGCTTGAAAAAGAATAAAATAATGCTACGTTACAAAGGAGGAATGAGTTTTGCGGGAAATAAAACTGGTTCCAAGAACATGGAACATACTGATGCTCGGTGCAAGGAGACATGTGCAGGATAAGGAAACTCAATAAAATTCCTCCATGGGGAAAGGTGCCAAATCGCAAGGGAAAAAGTGTTGCAAGGCTTGCATTTAAGGAATTATTTGAAGGTTCATTTAATAGCAACATGAATCCCAAGATGCAAGGATGATACATGCAATGTGATTAGGTATGCCACAACAAGACTCCATCCATGTTGAGTTTTATGAGCCCAGAGAAGGTAATATCGATGGTTTTTCACATTTAGAGAGTATGAAAAACACTAAAAGAAGACTCCATATAGTTCCTTTTTTGTAACTAGTCCAATCGGTTCGAAAAAGGTTTAAACTTATACTGAAAGGATGTCTCTTCAAATCCATTTTAACGAGTCTGACAGAGACAATATCACTCGGTTGTCTTTTCAATTTTAAGGAGTCATAAAAGAGATTAACTATGGACTCACAAACTTTTTCTAAGTTTAGTCTCCTTAGCCCAAAAAAGTATAAAATATAACTTAGGAGAACTCTCCTGATGAGACATGTCTCCCGAGGCATACCTTTTTCCTGGATAATATCTTGGTCGAAAAAAGGGTTAAACTTATGCCAAATAGATGTTTTTTCTAGACCAATTAATGAGTGTGAAAGGAACAAGGCCACTCAATGATATTTTTATATTTAGGGAGTCTGAAAAGATCTTAAATATAGACTCCATGGGGGCTCCTTTTTCATAGATAATCTCCAAGGCCCAAAAATAACATAAACCAAAGCCAAGAAGAATGGCCCTTTTTAAAAAAATTAGTCCCTCGGGCCTGAAAAAGGGTTAAAATTATGCCCGAGAATACTCTCCTAGAGAACTGAATCTCCTAGGGAATACCTTTATTCGTAAATTAATCGTCTGGACCGAAAAAGGTGTAAAATACCGTCGGAGAACTGTGCCTTCAAATTTTAGTTTGAAAAGTGTGAAGGGCAACAATATCGCTTGACAATATTTTCAATTTTAGAGAGTTTGAAAAAGGATGAAGAAGACTCTAGGGGGGCTTCTTTTCTTAAGTAATATAAACGAGACCGAAAAGAATAAATAAGCTCTCTTTAGATATTGCTTTCAAAGTTTAAGTGAGCCTGAAAGACAATAAACTATGCTCATAGGGAGTCCCTCGGGTATGAGCCAGAAAAGATGAAGAAGAATGAGGCTTCAATATACAATCATGGTGGGGCTAAAAGGACTCCCAAGCCTATGGAGAAAAATCACAACATGGATGAAAAAATGTAGCAAAGGGTCTACCTAGGGAATCCATGTAGAGAAAGGATTTACCACCTAATTACGACACTTCTAAAGCAACATAGAAGGTTCTATGTTGCACTTCGGTGGGATCGATCTTATGGCAAAGTGAAAAAGTCAACAATATACAAAATGCAAGGTGGTGAGAACCTAACCTATATGCAAATGTCGAAAAACAACTTTTACCACATGATGATATGAGTGTAACCCATCTCGAGAAAACACCAAACCAAAAGAACAAGTTCATTAGAATGGCCCAAATATCTCTCAATAAGGAACTCAAGTAGCCACCGGACCAAGAAAAGGGAAAAAGAGGACGAAATTGGGGCAAAAAGGACCAAAAAAGTCTATAAATAGAGGTGGATAGGTCATTTTAACCATTACAATTTGGAGAATAACCAAAAATTTCAAAAACCCTCTTCCTCAAAACATGAATTCAAGGAGCTACAGTGGACGAAAAATCCTCATACCTGAACCAAGTAAGTACAAACAACCTTTCTTTTCATTTTCAGCCACCTTTTATTGCTTAATTTATTGTTTGGAGGGTGAGTTCCCTTGTAAAAGGGTCGGGCCTATGTGTACGCAGGTTATCCACGCCTAACACGTGTATGTAGGTGGGAAAAGTAACACTTAGCCCACGTACATACACGACTGTCCTAAAGACAACTCACGTACACATTTTTTATCTTTAAAAAAAAGTGAAATAAGGGGCTATCCTCACCAATTTTTCTTGCAACATGATGAATGTTCACTAGTGAGAAAGGGAACATGAAGAACTAGATTTCTTGGTAGAGAAGGATCCAAGGGCCATTTCCATGCTTAAACAGTGTGGTATGTGGAAATTTTTCTAGTTTCCATTCATGACATCATAACCTAGATTATTGAACCACTTGGTAGAGTATTGGCATCCAGATGCGGAGGCTTTCATGCTAGAGGGAAATCATTGACTCCGATGACAGAGGAAATTTACTTTTTGAATGGCCTCTCCAACAGGGGGGAACCAGTCAACTTGAGGACCTTTCCTCCAGGGCCATATAACATAGAGGACTATATTGGGATGTATTGTGAGGTTGGTACTAAGAAAGTAGTATCTCAGGTATCGATACATAATATCACTGGCCTCAGTCTTCAGATAATACTCTTCATGATTGGGTGGATCACGAGATCCACAACAGTTCATTAGGCCTCCTGTGCATAGATGCATTGTGTAGTTCAGTGTCTTGATGCCACTATTTTTTACTAGAGCACTACAATGCTTACATGCATGAAGAAACGAGTAACCGACTGTCGAAGATGAACAAACAATAACTTTGGGTTCAGGACTGTACTGTGCACTTTCTTATTTGAGAGAGTTCCAGGCCTTAGCCTGAGGGAGAGAGTATGAGGCCATATTGCCTCATTTCCGACATTGTGAAGGTGGGTAGCTTTGTTTCCTAAACAGGGGGCAGGGAGAGTCCAGGAGGTCTTTGACGATAAATTTTTTGATTTTTGGGACCATCAGATTCTGGTGATCGAGGACTATCTGCATGCAGGGATCCTGATATGCCCATGCCCCATGGCAAGGAGTGTGAAGAGATAGTTAAACACATTTTAAAGTTATTTTTTTTTAATTTTTAAATATTATCCTTTTTATGGTAATGCCAAAGTACTAACTCAATGATCTGTTATATACAGACCAATGCGACTGACTGACTTTGCTAGGACCAGGCATTGTCCTTGAGCAGATGTTGGACCAACAAGAGCAAGAGGACCAACAGTTGCAGGAGGACCCCCATCTGAAGAGGCTGAGAGGGTACTGCAATGAGTAGAGAGGAACCTGACAACTCTCACTCGTGCAATGTCGATGGCAGATATAGAGGACCTTCCCCAGGCTATGCAACCACATGTTGTAGGGGTGCCTAGGACTTGGGTCCAATTGTTTCAGTGTCTTGCAAACATCATATTTCATTATAGTAGGGCCAATAGGCCTAGACCATAGTTAGTATTGGACCACACATGTGTCGAGGGAACTTTTTGTACTCTATAGTGAGGGTTTGAGCCCAACGACGTATATCGACTTTATTTAAGGCTTTATGGGCCACTTTGTACTCATGACATTACTTTTTGGGACATATTATTATATATACATATTTTTTTGTCTTATGGATAAACAAATGTATTTACATGTGCGTGTATGTGTGTATTTTTACTTTTATGTGTGAGCAACATGCCAATCTAATACTTGATTAGCCAATGTAGCAGTTAGTTGATTAGATCTCCTAGGAACATGAATATAAGTAATATAATGAAAATAAACCTCTAAGAGACATACCCTAAGGAATCTTCAGTGAAGTGTGCGATCATAGACATGATATACCCCATTTAACTGAGACACAACCGGTTGCGCATCTAGATAAACCTGGAGGTGAGAAATACCATGTGACAAGGCATCACATAGTAATTCTATTATGAAACTGTACTTGGAAACATTATTGGTTGCTTCACCTAGACAAATACCTCCATAAGACAACAACTGACCAAAAGGTGTAAATATCACCCAAGCTGTAGAAGTAAGCCTCCGAGTGTGTCAGCTAGCACCGTCTATGAACCCAACATAGACCTTTGATTCACTTGACATCTGCCACAGTGAAAATAAACACAATAAAATGCATGTCCATAAAACAAAAAGACAATATTATATAAATAAAACTATACATATATACAAGAAGTCACGCTCATGTGACTGATATAAGTGTAATATTTCTTAAGGTAGAGCCCATTTATAGGCTCCGTTAAAGTGTTACCCTCGAAATCAACTAGTTGATAGACACCCTTTTTTAAAACCTTCCTCACAATGAATGGTCTGAACCACATGGGTTTGAACTTGCCTGCCCCCAAGGGATCTTTATCTTGGTCATAGACCAGGACAAGATCACCTTCGGAGAAAATCTAAGGGTGGGAAGATTGATCATACTGACACTTGACACGTTGTTTGTGAGCCTCGTTGGCCAAGGCTGCATCTCGACACTGCTCATCAAGTTGCTCAAGATATAAAAGACACTCCTCAAGTGGTGTGGTGTCGGTCAGTAGTTCCACTGCCAGCTTAATATAAGAGATTTTTCATTCTATAGGAAAGACTTCCTCCAACCTATAAATGAATTGATCGTTAGTTGAAGAATAGTATTGAGATACTTATTGATAGCCTCCACTTGACCATTCACCTGTGGGTAGTAAGGTAACTCATGTTCCTATTTAAACCTTAATTTTGAAGTTAATTCTGACATCATCTTGTTTTGGAAGTGAATGCCATGGTATGTGACAATGTCCTTCGAAATATCGAACCTGGCTACAATCTGGTTAAAAACAAAAAGTGCAGTCGTTTCCTTGTCATTTTTGAATGTCAACATAGCTTCAACCCACTTAGTAAAGTAGTCTACTGCTATGATGATATACTGATTCCCCCTAGCTGAAACTATGTCGCATGTAGTGAAATCAATCCCCCACTTGGTGAAGGGACCAAGAACAATAACTGGGAATATGGGAGTTGGGTGTGCCCACATCTTCCAAGAGAAGATCTGGCATGGGTGACACTTCTTGAAAACTTCTACACAATCTTTGATCAATGAGGGCCAAAAGTATCCATCATGAAGAATATTTTGGTCTCTTGCCAACCCAGATAGGTGACCACCACATGATCCTATGTGACAGTCATTTAACACAAGTTCTACCTCTTCGTGAGTGAGACATCGACAGAGAATGCAATCCACTCCTCGATGATATGAAGTACTATCGAGGATAATATAGTTTCACACTTGATGGCATATTCGTCAAAGCTCATCGTGAGAGGAAGAAGATGGGAACTTCAAATTCTGAAGATACACAAGTATATCTCCATACCAAGGGTCCAAATAAGCAATAAGGAAAAGATCCCCATTAATCACTAACTCTTTGGGAAAATTATTACCACTATCGAACGGAAGTTCTGAGATTAGTTCAGAAAATACCAAGGACTTTTTATAGTTTTCTGAAACAAAATCCAAGTCAAATTCTTGCAGAATGAATATCCATCTACTAATTTTTCTGTTGATGACCCATCATGTTAACACATACTAAAAAGGGTTCACGACAATAATGACGATGATCTTGCGAAGTAATATGTGATGATGGAACCATTGGACATCATGAACGGTTTCCAAAGCAAGCTTCTCAAGATGTGTGTAGTAGAGTTCCAATCCTACCAAGCCTCGACTAATATAGTATATGACATGTTCTTCGAGCGTGTCATCCTCTTGGACCAAGACCATGCTAATAGTAGACTCTGTGGCATCCAAATACAATAGGAAATCCTTTCCATAATCTGGAGGACTGAGCAGAGGGGCAGATGTCAGAGCATGTTTCAACGCTTCGAAAGAGTGCTAAGCTGCTTCATCCCAACAAAATGGGACCACTTTTTTCAGGAGATGCATAAAACCTTTATTAATCAGCATAGTTGGCAACAAAACACTGAAGAAAGTTGGCTTTCCCTTGTAGACTTTGGAGCTGGGGGATTGTGCTCGGGGGAGGCAATTGAACTATTTCCTCAACCTTTAGAGGATCGACCATGATCCCTTTAGTTGACATGATAAAACCTAACAAGTGTCCCGATGTCACACAAAAAATACACTTGCTTGGATTCAAGAAAATTCAATAGTAGCGACACCTCTCAAAGATAATTCGTAGATGGATGAGATGATCGGATCTCTTATGAGAACGTGATGCCAGATCATCAAGTTACACCTCGACTATGTGTTTGAGGTCGTGGAAAGAAAACAACATGGCTCGCTGAAAAGTGGCACCAACATTATTAAGGCCAAAAGGCATTTTTTTGTATGCGAATGTACCTCAAAGACAAACAAATGTCATTTTATGTTGGTCCTCGGGCTTGATCTGAATTTGCTTGTACCCAGAAAAACTGTCCATAAATGAAGAGACCTCACAACCTACACATTCAAGCATGCTTTTTTCAGTTCATGAAAGTCGATACACATGTAGATTGTACCTTGCTTTTTGTTGACAGGAACAGGGTTCGACACCCATTCCATCAATTGCATAGGGAAGATGAAACTAGCCTTGATGAGTTTCTCTACCTCAACCTTGATCACCGCTGCCTTGCAAGGATTGACCTGGTGAATCTCCTGTCAGACAAGCTTAACATCTGGGTAAGTTGTGATTTCGTGTTCAATGATACGTTGATCAATGCATGGAGTTTCCTCATAAGACCAGGCAAGGACGTCACAAAAATATTTAAATAATTTAGTGTAGATCTGAATCTCTTTGGGAGAACAATATACTCCTAAGAAGATGTTTTCCATGACATCAGGGGTTCTAGAGATGCTGATAGGAATATTTTAATCTATACTCACTATATTTCCCTTGGAATAGATTTTATGTGTGGCCAGATGGTTAATAGGACAACGGGAATCTCCATTCATAGTCATAATGAACTCTCCTGCATCTACTCTCTTCAGCTCGGGTAAGAAATACGATCTGTGGTGAATATCATCCCAAGGTTTGTCTGGCCCAGTCATTTCCTATAGGATCACCTCCTCAGATGGAAAGAATAAGTCCAAAGGGTCGTAAGCGGCGAGAGAGTATTGAACACAAATATGCTCAAGAACTGGGTCTAGCTCTTGTGAGGGAGCCAGATCAGGGTTGGTCAAGGCTTGCTGTACAATATTGTACACAACCTCAACAACGGATAAGGGAATTTCCATTCCAAGGTGCCCTATCCATTCCATCAAAGTTGATGGGAAAGGTAGAATCCATGGGTCGTTAAAGTAACTTGTTCTAAAAGACGTGACTTGAAATATTGTAGCCTTCGACTGGTCGGGGATAGCCAAAATAAAATTGACATCATTAGTAGGTGATAGATAATCAAAATTCCCCATTAAAGATGGAAACAATATGGCACCTAAGTTGATAGTACCTAGCTGCGGGTTGTCAATCATTGGGACCATGGATGCCCCCGATGAAGGGTCAGGATGGGAGACAGATAAACGATCAACTTTTATGATCCAATCTTCATGAGGAAAACATAAGACCTGAAAAACGGTGGATACAACCACTGTCATAGCATAGGTCCAACTCCACCCTAACAAAAATTGTAGTTGAGAGGTGCATTGATTACTTCTATTTTGACGCACATAGTCTTTCCCTCCAACTGCATGGGGAATGAGGGAATTATGCCATGTGGTCTAAAAGATTGACTGTCAAACACAGTTAACAACATGGGCAAAAGAGACAACTTAGGTTGGCCAATGGCCTTCCAGCATGCCAACAACATCACGTAGGTTGAGGAACCTTCATAAACCATCGTATAAAAAATGTTTCATGTCAATGATTTCGTGGAATACACCACTACTATTTGAAACTTGACGTGGTGAGGAAGGAGAGGTTTATAATCTATAGGCTTGAAAATGATCATTCCTGAGTTAGTGGTCTCAGTCGCTCCCAAGGAGGACAACAATGCTTTCCTTTGTGAGAGGAAACTATGGAGGACTTCCAGAGAAGACATTGCATAAGGAGTTTGTGCCAAATCCTCCATGATGGTGTAATTCTGAGCAACCCTTGCATTTGGGTTGTGAGAAGAATTTTTTAATGCACCCTTAGGGATGCAAGTCTTGGTTTCTCCCAGGGTATTCTCAATTTGAAGAGGAGGTAGTGGGTTGGATGCTTCTTTTCCCTTCTCAACAAATTATGGCATTATGTAATTATGAGCGTTGGTCTATAAATTAGCTTTGGCTTTCATCATATAAATGTTTGTGGCTATGTTGTTAGTATTAGTCATGGTGGCTCCCTAATTTCCCCTAGGCGCGTTTGTGGATAAGGAAGCTTGAGTCAAATTTTTCCCTTGTGGAAAAGGGTTGGTTAGCACAGAGGGATGTTGTTGTGCCAATAAATTTTTTGCTCCCTCAAGCGGAGGGAATTGGTGAGTCAAGTGGTCATCTGTGAAAAGATTACACGAAAAATTCACCTTTCTCTTTTAATTTTTTCCCTCACCAACATTATTTACAACCTTCTTATCCCCCTTACCCTTTTTTTTTTATATTTCCTCTTTCCCCCGGTTTTTTGGTTACCCTTGGGATTTGTCGATTACACACTGTGTACATATGATGTTTGGGTTATGGGGGCATTCGAACTAGGAGTTTGGTTGGCCACAGTCTATTGAATTGATAATTGTTGTAATTGATTTGTCAACTGATTTGTGGAATTTCTTTGCACTGATCCCACTATGCCATCGGCATGAGGCCCAAACTTCTGTTTGGTCTAGTTGAAAGTCGATTGTGGTGTGTTGGGAAGGATCTCGTATAACATACTGGATTGAGATTAAATCAACTCCAGTTGTTGGGATCTCATGATAGCCTCTTCTTCGGAAAAAACCCCAGATGTCGCGACATATTTGGATACTCAAGGAACCAAGGAATTTCGTAACCAATCGAGCAAAATTGTGGGATGGACCTTAAATTTTATCAAACTCTTTCATCGTCACCATTCTCAAATGTGATCCTTGATATGGACGGATTTTGTCTGCTCGAAGTTGGCCAACAACTTAATGCTAGCATCGTATCTTATCGGTAACTGGGAATGGTTTAAGAATACCATAGTCAGGTCATTAAAGTAATCATACTTCGAGCTGTTGAGCTCGATATACCATTTTGCAACACCCCCTATAAGAGTGCTTTGAAACAAACACAATTGAAAAAAGTCATCCTTTAATGAATTGAATGAGCACCATAAATGAAATGTGGTAACATGATCACCTAGATCTTCGCCAGGCTTTCCTTCGAACTTAGGGATGTCCAAGGGAAACATAGTCAGCATGGGGGGCCAATGCGGATCATGAAAAATCAGGTCGTTCAAAAGTATCAACAAGTTTGGCAAATGCAGAGTTTCCATAAAAGGTAGTCTGAGTTGTGGTGGATTCAAGTGAAAAGAGGGGCCTCGATTTTCGTTGGCACCAGGTTTCCAGGAAAAGTTTGGATGTTGGACAAGGTTTTGGTAGAAACCATGGTGGCCCTATCTAGTAAAAGGATATTGCATTTTATTCTACATCATCAAATGATTCCCTTAGTTGGATGACATGCATTTTGTAGCGATTTATCCCTGCACAGTATTCCAAGGACCTTGGTTGGGGATGCCCCTAGCCAACCCCCCTGGCATAGGTATTGAACCCTACCCGAGGTTCCACTGAGTGTGGGAGGGGTGGCCCCCGATCGACATCCCTTGTGATGGAAATGAGCCATGCTAGAGATTTCCAAGACCTTGTGAGGAGTTAACTCCTGTCATCCCTCCCTACAAAGGAATGAAACCTTGCATAGGGTTTGGCTGACCAAAAATGGTGTTGCCCCATGTTGAGAAAGAAGATGATGAAAAAGTGTTATTTCCAAATGCACCAATCAAAGAAAAAGGCATAGATCCTACTAGATTCATGTAGGATTGAGGTCCATGACTCCACCCACTGAATAAATTAGAGTTGGTGTCAGGCCCAATTGGATTCTGGAAAGCACCTCCAAGTGAAGGGGATGGAGGAGGGATATGATCCCCATCATAAGGGATAGCACTGAATAGGGTAGTGGTGCCCGTGGAAAATCATTGCAAGGGATAATTAGAGCTCCCTACTGCCAGACCAATGGTATTTAGAGTAGAGTAGGTTAGGACTAAACTAGAATCAAAACCAAGCATCCCATATGAAAAGGGAGTGCGAGACACATTGTGGATAGAGGGAAAAATGGTCAGATTCATCGAAGGGATGTTGCCACTATTCGAAGTAGTAGGTGTCTGGATAACCGTGGTATTGATAGGTGGAGGTGGGGGAGGCAGCGGGACACCTCCTCCCATGGAATTCGAGATAGGAGTGTGAGGACTCCCATCATAAGTAATGCTAGTTTCTTCCATCATTGCTCACCTAAAAAACTGACGTTCAGGTGAAGTCACCTCAGGTGGGACTATCTGAATAAGAAGTGGTACTAATAAGTTAGTGATTGAAGGGTTTGCAGTCATGAAGAATTTAGCTTCAAGTTCAGAAATGATTGACTCCTTTGGTGCAGGAAATTATTCTCTAGGAGTCATCTCGGGTATAGTTTCCTGTGGCCCGGTTGCTTCAAATGAACCCTCTTGATCTAGCCTATGCCTTACTGGTGGTGGAGGTGGCTCCAAAGTAACTGGCAGAAGGCCTTGAATCCTACACAAACGATGGAGATGTTGATCTTACACCTTGTGAAATGATCAACCAAAACCCTAAGGTTGAGCTAGTGTGAAACATAGAGAACACGCTAAAAACTTCCTAACGTAAAATCAAGCAAACAATTGATTGGAAGGAAGAACAGTTACGCCAATCGATAGTAAATAAAATTACTGGTGAAAGTGTAACTAAAACACAGAAACACCCTCTAGGTATACTCTGCAAAGCATGATCTGACGTCTACCCTAGGTACCGCAATATTGTTGGTAGCCACACATGATTTTTGATATTTTAAACATGATCGAAAGGAATTGAATTTTCTATAGCTTCCATCACCCCATTTATAAATGCTTTTCTGAGTTTATTATGACTATTTGGGTTAAATCCTACTTCATTATTTTTACTATTTCGATTTTTTATTGTTCTATGTTTAATTCATGACTGCAAACATGAATTAAACATAGAACTTGGCTTGTTGTTTTAGTGATTTTTTGCCTTAGGTATATTGTTCAAAAAACCATTCATATGAAATTGGAATATAAATATTATAAAATGGTTGTTAGACCCATTTTATTTTGTGTTAATATGATTATTATTGCAATAGTTAGATAGTTTTCGATTTGTGAAGAGCCTTTGATATCTGTTTGATAGTTATGTCATGAATTCGATAGTCATACCAACAATCATGCAAATGAATATGCACCTGATGTACTCACATACTTACCTCACCTTGCTAGCTTAACTTATTAATGGCCCATTCATTACACGCATAGGGTTTCGGTACTCTGTATGTTTGGTTCTCATCACATAGTATGGTAAGGATTGTGCTCAAACCCCTGGTTTTCACTCCTACTATTCTAGTTATGATAATACACATGTTATGTTATTTTCATATCTCCACTCTCCATTCAGAATTGTTCCTACTCCTCACACTATTCGAGTCTAATACTGTCTAGAGTAAACCCTGTTGCATTTTGGTTGAATTTGTCATGGTGCTTGTTGTTCACCTAGAGCCAAATGGATGTCAGCTTTACTTTCTCACGACGATGAAATTGAGGATCTTAAAATCCACAGCTGGGATGTTTTCCTTAAAATATTTGAAGGCTATAACCTTCAGGTGGTGAAATCTTTCGCGCAGACCTTCAATGGTTGCAGGGCAAAAATCAGGGACACACAGTTAGAGTTGACCGAGGGGTTTGTGATCGAAGCAATAGGGCTTCCATCGAAGGGTGAAAAATGTTTCAAAAATGCATGAATTGAAGGAGTCCCGTGGATCCTCTTCATGACATCCCGAAATATCAAGTGTTGTGAAAAATGTATTTCTATCTCCCTGGTTAAACCTAGGTGGCATAGCCTATTGTTGATTCTCAAGCAATTCGTGACAAGCGAGGGTTGATTCGGATTAGTCTTCCTCTACCATATTCATCTACTCATGCATTTCATTGGTTTTGAATTAAATATGCCATTCTACTTGCTGAGAAGTCTCTATAAAATGTCCAAAAGATATAAAAGACAGAGTCTTGATTCAAGCTTGTTCCATCACGAGTTGGTTAAGATTTTGTTAATGCATCACTTGTCAACCGTAGGAGACTGTTGGGAGAATTTTTTTAATAAGAAATGGTTTTTCTCATACTATCCCTACAGTAAACCCTAAATTAGACGAGCCACTGATTGAACACTAGTTCATTATTTCAACTAATAGACCAAACTTTACCCACAAAAACCCTTTAGATGCAGGGATGCCGAGTAAGTCTTCACCTACAGAATTTCCTGAGTGAGAGACTATTGAATTAAAGGTAATTGACCCTCTTATGCCTGAGATTGATGCTAGCCTGAATGTTATTGTGAAGCTGGATGTCGAGAAACCTTGCAAAGGAACAAAAAAGAAATGCACAGACTTAGGGTTCAAGAACAAAAGGGCAGGTTGCCAAATTTCAAGGAAGCTAAGGAACTGATCCGACACTCATCTGAGCTCGATCGGTCTTATTGATATCGATGAGTGTTCGAATTGTGAGATCAAATATTTTCTAGTTTTGGAAGATCCAGAGTTTTAGGATTACAAGAAGAAAGTTATTGTTCCTACTAAACCTTATGATTTTGTAACAAATTTTCCATTGTGCCTCAAAGGTAAAGAGGGGTTCTCCGGTATTAGGCCCGATCAGAAGAAAATAGCAAGGAAGAGTGATACACCCTTGTTTTAATGTGCACTTCATCGACCTGCCACCTCTCCTGTACAGTGTGATGCCTGTTTCCATTGGATCGAGCGGTATTACACCGATATACCCATTCTTCAGGCCTGAATTAAAACGCTTACCACTCAGAATGAATCGTTGAGACAAGAAAATATCAACCTCAAGGTGCATATAGAGAGGAAATCCAAACACATCAAGAGATCAGAAAACATAGTAATAAAAAATGAAACAAGTGTTAAGGTGGTAGTAAATTTTGAACTACCTAACCCATCTTTAGTCAATTGTTAAAATGGTAAAACAGTTTTTCCTCTTACTTTATTCCTGTTATCTATTTCAAAATAAGTCGATTTGGAATTTGATTTTGTTTGCTAAACTAAGACTGGCTATAGAATCTTCAATTCTGTAGCCAAGTCTCCTTTGTAAATAAAAATTAGGAATTAATTATGGGTAATTTTATAACTTATTAAATTTGTTTTGTTTTTAAGTAAATAGTAGATCATGTTGTTGATCATCTGGAGGAAACATATTCGATTATGCATCTGAATGATTAGTAGTTTATTTTTTGTTTGTTTTGTAAAAACTTTGATCTATCTTTGATTAAAATCAACTCTGTTATAAGTGGCTCCTAGCCCACTATTTTTGTAATATTTTTTATTTTATGAGATCCTACTCTATCATGTGAGAGAAGAGACTGTGATCTCAAGTCACTTTAAATACTGTTTATTTTTTAAGTAAAGGACATCTTTGCTCAGAACATATTATAGACAAATGATCTTCAAAACTTAATGGACCAACCTTTTTCATTTCGGCTTTAGACCAACGTGAAGTTGTCTCATTTTTTTTTGTCTTGTATATTTTGGAATATTAATATGTTGCATAGATTTAGCCTCAATAACATATGATGTTCCATTTTATTCAGTGTTTTAAATGTTGTCTATAATTTTTTGTTTCATAAATTATCACTGTGATCATTATATCAATTTCAATATCATGATTTATGTCTGATGTTTAGTTGGTTGATGAAATGAATTCTTTACATTAATATTTATGTTATTGTAATCATTCATAATTATAAGATCACTGGACCATACGTGTCTACTATTTTGTTCTTATATCCTAGCGGTCAATAGACACCTTGAATTTATTCAGGAGACATTAGTATGAGCCTGTTGCAGATTGCTTTCACAGGGGAGACAACTGGAGTTTTAGATCGCACAGAGGCATAGACACATTAAGAAACTAATAACAGGTTAGCTTTATTTTCTTCTAATTTTTGTCATTTTATTTATTAGTGAAATAGGAGAGTCTTTGATTGAATTTGACCATCACTCTATCTTTGTTTCAAATCATGTTTTATTTATAATTCTTAGATATGTGATTACAAAACAGAAAATACAAAAACATGTTCTTTCTTTATCTAATTTTGAGAATGATTACCGAACATTGATTTAGCAAGTTATCCATTAAAAACTTGCAGTCTGTAATTACTTTGTACATAATGACATGTTCATATTTATCTTTTTGTTGAATATATTTGTAAATAATTAGATTAAATTTTATATATTATTATAGTTTTAGCGTTAGTTAGTTTTTTTTTTTCTTTGTTTTCGGACCCTAATTGGCTAACAGAGCCATTAAACCCATCAGAATATATTACACCAAATGGCTTGGTTTATTTGGACAACCCCAATCTGGATCTATTCTTTCAGTTGATAATGTGTCACTTATGCCCATCAACAAGTTGCGCTAGAAGAAGGGCCTAAATTCAATTGATGGAACATGGAGGTCGCAAGACTCCTCCCCCACACACTCACTCCCTTATTGTAACGCGTAGTCAGTTAGACAACAACATTACTTTTGAAACAAATGATACCTCAAATGAAAACCCTGAGATTCTTGTTGAACTAGTGACACCAGTTCCCCAGGGGGCCAACGTCCAAGAAATTGTTCGTCAGTCATTGATAAGAACACATAGTGCCTTAGCTCGTATCAAACAACCTGGTCAGCCGCTTAACTAACCCCTTGACTTCTTGGATATCCAAGAACAACTGGAAGGCACTAGTCTTCACCAAAACCTGTTAGGTGAACATACTACCAATCCTACTGAAACTCCTACTCTCAGAGCCAGAGGATCTATTATTCCACCTTCCCCACCTGGTTCATCTCCACCCTCTTCAGGAGGAGAATCGCCTGACAAAGGAAATTCCTCATTTCAATCATCTCAGCCTTCATCACCACCAACACCCATGGAGAACCAAAATAATCCTGCGAGACCTTGGATCGATCAATATGTCGTGGTTGTACCTGGACCACAACATCCATTACCAAAACACCCGGAGAAATGGTTGCCTAAATTTGATCCAGATTCTAAACAATATTTGAGGATCACATAAAAAAGTTTATGTTGTCCATTAGACTCTGAAATGTAGAGCATGAATATGTAGTGTGAAGACTCTTTCCTTATACATTTGAGGGCAATGCCTACACATGGTATTTTTCCCAACAACCCCAAACCATTGTCTCTTGGGAAAAATTTGAAACTTGTTTCTTGGAGAAGTTTGGAGATGATAAATCTCCTGAAGTCTTGGTTATGGAGCTCTCCAGTCTAAAAATGAATCCTAAGGAGAAAGTAAAAGATTTTAACCAGAGATTTCTTACTTTAAAGAATAAAATCTCCGTAGAGTCAATGCCTGCTGAAAGCCTAATTGTCGCATATTACACCACGGCTCTACATAATAACATAGCAATTTGGGTCAAAAGGTCTAAAAAGAACACATTGTTGGAAGCCTTTGAGGAGGCAAGCCAAATTGAAAAAGATATATTAAGATTAAAAGACAATCTCAATAGTGAATATGAAACAACTTCATCCTCTAAAAAGAAAATATAAATCCATTACTAGGCCTCCTCAAGCTAAAAATAAAACAGAAACTTTAGACTTAGAAATCTTGCATAAATCTTTCCAAAAACTATCAAATCAGGTCGTGGACTTGAAGAGATCGGTCTAGGAGGCATCCTCAAGCAAAGGAATTTTTAAACCTCCTTTCAGAAAACCTTTTCCTCCCAACCGACCAAACCCGACCACTGAAGGTCTAAATTTTGAAAGCTTGCAGTACGCTTAGCAAACCATCTTAGAAGCACATGATAATTCTTCTTTTTCCCCTCTTGAAAGTTTTGAAGACGTAGCTGAGGAAGAAGTACCAGAAGAGGAGGAATCATCCCCCAATATATTCGGTCACTTCTCTGACAGTATTTTCCAAGCAAAATTTGAAACTATCCACCCCTACAACATAAGAAGCAGAACACAGAACAAACCTTCTTATGAAGTGACTAATAATGTGTTTCCAAAACAGTCAAAGAAAGCTGAAATTAAAAAAAATTAGCAGCCCCTATTTTAGAATACGATTTAATTGAAGATCTAAAAAACTGAGGGCTAATATTTCTGCTTTTGAGCTGCTGAAATTTCCCCTTATTTTGTAGAAAATGCTTCAAAGTATCGCTGAAAACAGTAAAAATAGTGATCCTAGCAACGAGAAAACTGCAGAAATTGGTTCAAAAACAGCCAAAAGGATCCCAACTAAAACAACAACTGAACCTCTAGATAAAAGGAATTTAGATGAAAAAACTATATCGAATGTAGATAAAACTGTTTTAGGGACAACAACTAAAAATCAACAGAATTTTGTTGTTAACACTCAGAAAAATGTCCCTCCCTTCTTGTTAACCTTTGATTTTTTAAATAGGAATGTACATAATTGTATGGTCGATTCCGGTGCATCGTTAAACGTGATGCCTCTATCTGTTTGTCAAAAAATTAATGCAAAAGTTAAACCTTCTGATCTCAAAATCATTCAACTTGATCGAATGAACGTTAAGGTAATTGGTGAGCTTAAGAATGTCTTGGTTAGATTATATTCCAATCTTAAGGTTCATCAGATAATTGACATTATTGTTGTTGATATCCCTAAAGTCTATGGTTTGTTTTTAAGCAGGGACTGGTCCAAGTAGCTACATGGTTACTTTGCTACAAATTGGTCTCATTTATGGCTGTCAGAAAATGGACAGCCCAATAGAATTAGGATAAATAGAGAACGTTATCTTAAGAACACCGTGACGGATCTAAATGATGCAAATGAACCGTTCACCGCATCTACTAATTCATTTGAAACACAAGGAATGAACACCTTCTTTGGTAATTTCATGACCAAAATTTCTTTTATTACTGATCTTGGGCAACAATAAAAAATTATGACTTATACTCAGACATCATCTCTGCCAAGTATGCCAAGTACTACTGACGAAGCTCAAATCTGGTCATTGTACTTTGATGTATCTAAATCCAAAGAAGGGACCGGTGCAGGATGTGTACTCATCGATCCCACAGGTAATAAGACTTTCATTGCCTGTCGGTTAGAGTTCGAGTGCACCAATAACATCGCCGAATATGAATCACTTCTACAAGGGCTTAGGAAATATTTTGATATGGACATGTAGAATTTAATGGTATTTGGTGATTCAGAAATCATGTCTAGGAAGGTAAGAAACTTCATACATTGCTTATCACCACATTTGAAAAGCTACCAAACTGAGGTATGGAGTTTAATGCAATAATTTTCAGAATTTAACATAAATTCCATTCCTAGACTAAGTAATTCAGAGGTTGATTTATTGGCTAATGTCGCTTCTAAACTATTTCCCGTAGAAGGTATTTCTCCTAATACATTTTCGATTGAATTGTTGTTCAGGCCGTCAATCCTGGACAACATCACCAATTGGAGAGTGTTCGACAATGACCAGCAAATCATTAAATTTTTTCATATGGAAGACACCTTCCAAGGCACAATTATTGATGATGGAACTCACGATGAGAACCTCTAAAACTTCATGGTAATATCAGGTCCTAGATCTCCTGAATCGACATCTAATCTGGTAAACTCTATCCCCAGATCTGTTGTAAGACTAGAGAAATTTTATGACCTGCATGATAAATTTAGAGGGTCAATTAATTGTAAAATGAATAGTTCTTCTTTGATTTATGAGTCGGATAATTTAGGAACAAAGGAAAATCCTCAAAATATTAATCTGGGAACAAGATGCTCCGAACAAGAACGATCAACTTTCATAAAATTGTTTAAATAATTTAAATACGTTTTTGCTTGGACCTATGATGACTTGAAAACATTCGACCCTAATATCATACAACATGTCATCCCCATCAAACCCCAGACTCAGCGTTTTCAATAGAAATTGAGAAAGATGCACCTTAAATTGGAACCCATTGTTAAAAAAGAACTGAATAAATTACTAACTACAAGATAATTTTCTCAGTAAGGCACATGCAATGGGTGTCTAACCTAGTCCCTGTAAGGAAGAAAAGTGGTGAAATTCGACTCTGTGTCAATTTTCGGAACCTAAACCAAGCATATGATAAATATAACTACCATGTTCCTCCAATGGAACAAATTCTACAATAGGTATCTGGTTTTGAAATACTATCTTTGTTAGATGGCTTTTCAGGATAAAACCAGGTCCTCATGTCTCCCTCAGATCAGCTTAAAACCACCTTTCGCACCCCATGGGGCACTTATGCCTACAGGAAAATGCCTTTTGGACTAACTAATGTTGACGCCACTTTTCAGAGAGCAATGGACATTTCTTTCGGTGGCCTCATAAACCAATCAGTCATGGTCTATCTTGATGATGTCACCGTCTTCTCTAAAAACAAGAAAGATCACTTGTCGCACCTTAGGGTTGTCCTAGAACGATGTCGCAAGTATGGCATATCTCTCAACCCTCAAAATATGACATCTTTACAAGAATATGACCTCGAAATAACCCCTACTCATATTGTTAGAGGTCAAGGCCTGTGTAAACTAGTGGCTGATTCAGTTAAATAACATGAAAATCAAATTAACACCTTAACTGTAAATCAACACAATGAAAATCAAATCAGTTGTGCATAAGTTACTACCAATTCTTGGTATGAAAATATCAAATTTTATTTGACGCATGGATCTGCTCCTCGCTATCTTGATCCTAATAATAGAAGATCACTAAGGCTAAAATATGCATCTTTCCAGTTGATAAATGATGTATTATTTAGAAATAATTTTGATGGTATTATTATGCGTTGTTTAGAAAAGGAAGAATCAGAGAAAGTACTATCTGAACTTCATTTAGGTGAAGCCGATGGTCACTTCGGCGGAGATACCACTGCTCACAAAGTGATCAGATCTGGGTACTATTTTCCCACTTTGTTTAAATATGCCCATGCACTATGTTGTAAATGCATAATATGCCAAAAGGCCGCAGGACGGGTGAAAAAAGAAGCATTTCCTTTGCAGCCTGTCACTGTAGATTTCCCTTTTCAGAAATGGGGTCTCGACATCACAGGACCCATTAACCCTTCTTCTTCACAACAACACAAGTGTATTATAACAACAACATATTATTTTACCAGATGGTCTGAAGTTGTACCTTTGAAAGTGGTAAACACAAATCAGGTAGTATCTTTCCTCAACTCTCATATCATCACTCGATTCGGCATTCACGAATGTTTGGTATTTGATAATGCATATTATTTTTCATCCCTTAATATGAATATCTTTTCCTTGGAGAAAGGGATTAAACTGAAATATTCTACCAGCTACTACCCTCAAGGAAATGGTTTAGCAGAATCAACAAACAAAAATTAATAAACATCATTAAGAGGACAGTTTCAGAAAATCATAAGAACTGGCACAATGCACTGTATAATGCACTTTGGGCTGACAGGGTGACACCAAAAACCTCTGTTGGTAATTCCCCTTTCTTTCTCATCTACGAAAGATAAGCAATTGTCCCTCCACATGTTCTGCTTCCTTCTCTGCAATTATCGCAGAAATTTCAAGAAGAGGATTGTCCTCCTCTGGAAAGTCAAATCAATGCCTTGTTAAAATTGGAGGAAGTAAGGGCACAAGCAAAGCAGAAATTAGATCAACACCAGCAAATTGTAAGAAGTTGGTTTGATTCAAATTCTTCTTTAGATAAGAATTTCGATGTCGGATATTTGGTTCTCAAGTGGGATAAAGCTCACGAGGGAAAGGGAGAACACACTAAGTTCCAAAATCTGTGGATGGGACCATTTGTAATTTCCGAAAAATTAGGTCCCATCTTTTTCCGTCTGCACAATTTGGAGGGACAATCAAACACTTTCCCAATGAATGGCTAGGCTCTCAAAATATATTTCACCTGATGATTCTAGATCCACCTCTTTGTACATATCTTTGTTTTTGTTTTAATTTTTTTTTTTTTTTTTTTTTTTTGGTTCTTTTCATTTTTCTTGTTTTTGGTTTGTTTATGAATAATTATATCCGTGTCACCATTTCATTTGTGGAAGGAAAATCAATTTTTTTATCCAAGAGCTACAACTAATGACTTTTCAAAGCATCATGTTGTAAATGATAAAACTCAGATCAACAGATGAAAATTCCTGCTCAAAATGGTGTTGTTGGTTTCTTTTAAAAATCTCGGGAGGATACGATTATCATTAATAAAACTCTTAACGTTGTCCATGTTTTTAAGAAAACATCTCGATTATACCTTCTTGTCCTTGAGATGGTTTTTTAAAAGGAATCTAAGTGTTCATATCATGGTATATATCATTAAATAAGCAGATGAATTATATAAGATTAAATTCTGTTTTCAAAATCTGAAATTTTCAGTATCACCCTGCTCTCTTGAAAATTATAAAGTTTCTGCAAATTTGTAAATTAAGTCTAGAGAGTTGAAAGCATCGTAAGGTGTGGGAAGTGTTTGTAAACCCGCCGAGAAACTGAACAGGTCTACTGGCAGGGGGTAAATGCATCCATGATACCAAGGCAACTTCGTCGGGGTACTGAACATGCCTGTTGGTAGTGAAGCAATGTCGGGTTTAAGAAAATTATCAGGTATGTCTATTGGAAGTAATCAAAGTTAAAGATGTTTTTTTATCTGTAATGAATGACTTATGGACAATATAGAGGTGTTAGAGTGGGTTGAACGACATCCCTTCCAAGGCTATGGATGCCTTCTCGCAGCAGTGGCCCTGTCAACAGTATCGGATGCGGTTGCCTAAAATATTGTATCGCTCATAATCTAGATTTGATACCAGATTACATTTTTGACAGAAACGCATCTGATATTGGACTATCCTTTTTCTTGAGTTTTGATCCGAACACTGGATTTGTTGTCAATTGTTTCTCAAATCTTCATTTTCCGATTCATCCTAACATGAAAATTTTGGTGATGCAGAGATACCTTCTTCACCCAGTACGTCGCCATTGTTGGCAGCCAGACATGATTTTTGATTTTTTAAACATGATCAAAAGGCATTACATTTAATGTAGTTTCCATCACCCCGTCTATGAATGCTTTTCTGAGGTTATTATGACTATTTGGGTTAAAGCCTACTTCATTATTTTTACTATTTCGATTTCCGATTGTTCTATGTTTAATTCATGACTACAAGCATGAATTAAACATAGAACTTGGCTTGTTGTTTTAGTGATTTTTTTCCTTAGGTATATTGTTCAACAAACCATTCGTATGAAATTGAAGTATAAATCTTATAAAATGGTTGTTAGACCTATTTTCTTTTGTGTTAATACGATTATTATTTCAATGGCTTGATAATTTTCAATTTGTGAAGAGCCTTTGATATCTGTTTGATAGTCTTGTCACGAATTCGATAGTCGTACCAATATTCATGCAAATGAATATGAACCTGTTGTACTCACATCCTTACCTCACCTTGATGGATTAACTTATTAATGACCCATTCATTACACGCATAGGGTTTCGGTACTCTGTATGTTTGGTTCTCATCATAGAGTATGGTAAGGATTGCACTCAAACCCCTGGTTTTCACTCCCACTTTTCCAATTAAGATAATACATAGGTTATGTTATTTTCATATCTCCACTCTCCATTCGGAATTTTTCCTACTCCTCACATGATTCGAACCTAAGAATTTCCAGAGTAAACCCTGTTGCATTTTGGTTGCATTTTTCATGGCGCCTGTCGTTTGCCTAGAGCCAAATGGATGCCAGGCTTTACTTTCTCATGATGATGCAATTGAGGATCTTAAAAGAAATGGCTGAGATGTTTTCCTTAAAATATTTGAAGGCTATAACCTTCAGGTGGCAAAATCTTTCACGCATACCTTTGATGGTTCCAAAGAAAAAATCGAGGACACACAGTTAGAGTTGATCAAGGGGTTTGTGAGAGAAGCAATAGGGCTTCCATCAAAGGGTGAAAAATGGTTCAAAAATGCATGAATTGAAGGAGTCTCATGGAGCCTATTCATGACATCCTGAATAATCAACTGTTGAGAAAAAGGTATTTCTATCTCCTTGGTTAAACCTAGGTGGCATAGCCTATTGTTGATTCTCAAGCAATTCGTGACATGCGAGGGTCGACTCAGATTAGTCTTCCTCTACCATAATTGTCTACTCATGTATTTCATTGGTTTTGAATTAAATATGCCATTCTACTTGTTGAGAAGTCTCTATAAAATGTCCAAAAGATATAAAATATAGAGTCTTGATTCAAGCCTATTCCATCACGGGTTGGTTAAGATTTTGTTAATGCATCACTTGTCAACTGTAGGAGGCTGTTGGGAGAATTTTTTGATAAGAAATGGTTTTTCTCATACTGTCCCTACAGTAAATCCTAACTTAGAAGAGCCACTGATTGAAGACCAGTTCGGTATTTCAACCAATAGACCAAACTATACCCACAGAAACCCTTTAGACACAGGGATGTCGAGTAAGTATTCACCTACAGGATTTCCTTAGCGAGAGACTGTTGAATTAAAGGTAATTGACCCTCTTATTCTTGAGATTGATGCTAGACTGAATTTTATTGTGAAGTCGGATGTCGAGAAACCTTGCAAAGGAACAAAAAAGAAATGCACAGACTTAGGGTTCAAGAACAAAAGGGCAGGTCACCAAATTTCAAGGAAGCTAAGGAATCGATCTGACACTTAGCTGAGCTCGATCGGTCCAATCAATATCGATGAGTGTTCGGATCCTGAGAATGAAGATTTTCTAGTTTTGGAAGATACAGAGTTTCAGGGTTACAAAAAGAAAGTTATCGTTCCTACTGAACCTTATGATTTTGTGAAAAATTTGCCACCATGCCTCAAAGGTAAAGAGGGGTTCTCCAGTATTAGGCCTGATCAGAAGAAAATAGCAGGGAAGAGTGATACACCCTTGTTTAACTATGCACTTCATCGACCTACCACCGCTCCTATACAGTGTGATGTATGTTTCCATTGGATCGAGTGGTATTACACCGACATACCCATTCTTCAAGCCCGAATTAAAACGCTTACTACTCAGAATGAATCGTTGAGACAAGAAAATCTCGACCTCAAGGTGCACACAGAGAGGAAAGCTAAACGCATCAAGAGATCAGGAAACATAGTAATAAAAAATGCAACAAGTGTCAAGGAGATAGTAAATTCTGAACTACCCGACCTATCTTTAGTCAATTTTTAAAATGGTAAAACAATTTTTCCTCTTATTTTATTCCTGTTATCTATTTCAAAATAAGTCGATTTGGAATTTTTTTTTTTGCTAAGCTAAGACTGGCTACAGAATCTTCGATTCTGTATTCAAATCTCCTTTTTAAATAAAAATTAGAAATTAATTATGGGTAATTTTCTAACTTATTAAATTTGTTTTGTTTTTCAGGAAATAGTAGATCATGTTGTTGATCATCTGGAGGAAACATATTTGATTATGCATATGAATAATTAGTAGTTTATTTTCTGTTTGTTTTGTAAAAACTTTGATCTATGTTTGATTAAAACCAACTGTGTTATAAGTGGCTCCTAGCCCACTATTTTAGTAATATTTTTTATTTTATGAGATCCTACTCTATCCTGTGAGAGAGGAGACTGTGATCTCAGGTCACTTTAAATACTGCTCATTTTGTAAGTAAAAGACATCTTTTCTCGGAACAGATTATGCACAAATGATCTTCAAAACTTAATGAACCAGCCTTTTGCATTTCAGCTTTAGACCAATGTGAAGTTGTCTCATTTATGTTTTGTCTCGTATATTTTGGAATATAAATATGTTGCATAGAGTTAGCCTCAATGACATTTGATGTTCCATTTTATTGAGTGTTTTAAATGTTGTCTATAATTTGTTGTTTCATAAATTATCACTATGATCATTATATCAATTTCAATATCATGATTTATGTCTGATGTTTAGCTGGTTGATGAAATGAATGCTTTACAATAAGATTTATGTTACTGTAATCATTCATAATTATAAGATCACTAGATCATACGTGTCTACTATTCTGTTCTTATATCCTAACAGTCAATAGACACCTTGAATTTATTCAGGAGACATTAGTATGAGTCTATTGCAGATTTCTTTCACAGGTGAGACAACTAGAGTTTTGGAGAGGCATAGACACATTAAGAAACTAATAACATGTTAGCTTTATTTGCTTCTAATTTTTGTCATTTTATTTATTAGTGAAATAAGACAGTCTTTGATCGACTTTGACCATCACTCTATATTTGTTTCAAATCATGTTTTATTTATAATTCTTAGATATGTGATTACAAAACAGAAAATACAAAAAACATGGGCTTTCTTTATCTACTTTTGAGAATGATTACCGAACATTGATTTAGCAAGGTATCCATTAAAAACTTGCAGTCTGTAATTACTCTGTACATAATGACATGTTCATATTTATCTTTCTGTTGAATATATTTGTAAATAATTAGATTAAATTTTATATATTATTATAGTTTTAGCGTTTGTTAGTTTATTTCTTTTTTGTTTGTTTTAGGACACTAGTTGGCTAACAGAGACATTAAACTTGTCAGAATAGATTACACCAAATGGATTGGGTTATTTGGACAACCCCAGTCTGGATCTATTCTTCCAGTTGACGGTGTGTCACTTATGCACGTCAACAGGTATACCCCCACAGTCACCCATGTAAGTCCTTAAAAATAAGCAACTAGGTTTCCAGCTCGCAGTCAGTCACCAAGCGAGTACAGTGGATAGTGGGGCTGATTGTAATGAGCAGGATAACAAAGTTCAAATCCTTTCAAGGGTACCAAAGTAAAATGGTCCGAAAGAAAACTGTGGAGCTTGGGAATGTTCCACGAAGCTCCGTAGTCAAATTCGGTCATTGCAATTCCCGAGAACGACCCTCAATATATGATCCCCACTATGCTTGGTTCGGATTTGGAGGGGTTATCTCTTTTACCTTTCTTCACACAACCTCGTGTTTATTCGTTGTGCTAGAGGGGGGTCCCTACTGAATCTTACGAAATTGGACTCTGAAACTCCCTATCACAGACTTTTATTTTTGTTTAGGAGACCTTGAAGAGTTTCATCTCCACACCTATTTCAAGGCCCTAGAGCCTAGAGTACTTGGTGAACCCTACAAACAAAAGTCTAGTTGATTTTAAGTGTTAAACATTGATTTTAATTGGATGGATTTACTCAAAAGGGTATGGATGTGCAACTTATGGTGTTTACAAGAGACAAAAGAGAAGAATAACTGTAGAGCATTTGTGAAAAAGAAAACTAGGTCCTTCAGTTGAAAGAAATGGCTTTTAAATATTTGTAAATTCAAACCTTTTGAAATAGTATTCCAAGATCCTATAATGAAAAAGTTTCCCAGAATGCACTTTTCGTTTTACAATGTAAATGCAAAGTACTAAAATTTTAGGGAAATAGAAAAGAAGAAACTTTGAAAATAAACTCTTTTCTTTTGTAAGAAACAACCTATGCTACAACTACCAAACAAAATGCATAACTAAATGCAACAATTTTTTTAATTTTTGAAATGCTTAGAAAAGAAAAAACACAAGTAAATGATCTTTTTGTTTTTCCAAGCATTCACAAGGTAAGGAGAAAACAAGCCCAAGACTAACATATACCCTAAACCAATGCTTAACCATAGGGATTCACTGGAATCCACATGAGGATATAATGCTTAAAAGTTCACCCTAAAACTTCAAAGCAAACAAAAGAAAATAAAGAAACAAGAGGGGTTCTTTACAGAGAGAAAGAGAAACTGAATCTTTAACACAACCAAATACTATTAACAGAGACCCTGAAGTGTTCAAGAAGGCCTGAGAAGCACAAAGCTTCTTGCTAGGAAAGGAAAAATCCTTTTTTTTTAAACCTTGTAAAACACAGAGACGTGGGATGTGCACAAGCAACCTTCATATGTACGTAGGATGTATACTATGCAGACTACATATGTACGCAGGTTATACAAAGGACATAGTGCGTACACCTCTGCAAATTTTCAAAAACAAAAAAGGTTTAGATAACTAACTGGGAAGGGAAGACTGGTAAGCACCTGGAAGGTGACTATAGAGCCAAAAATGACTCAATAAACTTGGAAAACTCAAAAAGAAATTGAAAAAACCAAATCTAACCAAAATCTCCCCCTAAGATCCTAGAGAGACTTCCTAGTGGTATCGCCAATTTTGTTGTGGGGAAAATCCCCCTATACTGGGTCTAGGTACTGGCAGATTGATGACTTCTCTTAAAATATTGTTCTACCTTTAAACTACCCGAAAACTATCTAAAAAAAGTGACGAGAGAGAGGAAAGAGGGTCAATGGGTGCACCTTTAGTCCTTGTGGTGGGCATAGACCTATTTCGTTTGTTACGGCCTCCTAGATCTTGAATATCCTCCCAAAGATGACCTGCAAAATCTTAGGAACACAATGCTACAACACATGTAATATATATTGATCACTTTAAAAGTTCAGATATAGATATAAATGCATAAATCAATAAAATCATACAAACATAATATTTTGGGACAAGGACGAACTCTTTTATTAAATTTCAAGACAAAAAGGATTACAACTTTTGTTGGCAACCACTCCACGAACCAGGTCCAGGCTCCTCTGTCATGGCTCCAAGTGCATCAATCCCACGTTAACTCTTCACAACCAACTTATCACCAAGGGAAGGAGGAAGGGTTGCATAAGGAGAAAGGTTTGAGGGAAAGTCTGAGGCTAAAACTCATAATGGAATGCAAAACTTGGGCTAATAAAGGGAAGGGATTTTGGTAGAGTTTTCTTATTCTCTTTCTTGTTGTCCTTAATGACACCCCAAGACCTTTTTTATATGAGAAAAATATGGTTATTCGGTTTGGGGACGAGATACAAGGGGTAAAATGGTTAGGAAACCTTCCATAGCCCGTAAAATCCATTGAATTTCGTGCAATTATATATTTTTTGCAACTTTTGGAGGTAAACGTGAGCTATCTAGCATGCAACATGCATATGTACGCGGGATAACTAGCACACATCATGCGTGTGTACGCGGGATATTGTTTTAGCAGGGCGCGTACACTCTCCAAAAAACGGTTTTTTAAGAGGAAGACTCAACAGTATTTTGGCAAAGTATGCAAAAGGATGGGCTAATGTCTTATATGCACAAATAAGGAATTTTGGACTATAACAGTGATAGAGGCGTTGAAGTCTGATAAACAATATTTGTGCCATCTAGGGCATGCCATGAGGACATACTTTGTGCCTTCACCAATTTAATCTATTTTCCTCAAGAGTCAAATGGATTCATTACATGCTTGTGCTCTTGATACAGTTGCTAGTTGTTACATTAACTCTGTATATCAATTTTTGGCCTTGTACATGATTTTGGGTGAAGAAGATAAAAATAGTCTTTGTGAGTTCTATCAGTTTGACATGGTGATGACATGACACACTGAATGGGATCCAAACCCATATGTTAGTGATATACAGATCAAGGATTTTACATCCTTTCTGTAGAATCAAATTCAATGGAAAAAATCCATGTCCTTTGTTGATAGAATTGAGAAGACAAAACGATTAAAATTGAGAGGTGAGCCTAATCCTACCAAGTTGTTTGAAGAAATAATTGAAATCATGAAAAGTACAACATTTGTTGCTACCTTAGAAGAAAATCAAAAGGAATCCCTCTCCTTTTGTAAATTTGTATTTCCTTAAATAAGATTGAGACAATATTATGTATACAAAATAGGTTACAATACCTTTCATTTGAACAGGATAGAAGGGAACCCTTGTGTTAATCTCTTTTTCACTCAACATTGGATAGAGTACCCAGATATACAGATTGCTTGAAAGCATTAGGGACCCAATGGATTTGATTGAGGTTCCATTTCCCTATCCTTTGGTAAATTTTAGAGCCTAGGAAAGAGGAATAATTTTGGAAAGAAGTCATCAGTCAATAACGCTATAGGTTGCCACAAGAATCATTCCAAATATGAATTGACTGGAGTCGGTGGTATTTGGAAAATGTTCCCCACAGGGAACCAGACCCTGAATCTTTAGAGTAATTTGTTGCATTGGGACATTCAACCACTACAATTGAGGGGTGATGTTGAGACTCCATTTTTCTATTTCCTATTCCTATTCATAAGCCTTTTTTACTATTTTTTTCCATCATAGTCCATGAGGGAAACATTCTTTTTGGGTAAAACATGTAACTTTTCATAGGTAAAGTCTTGATTATAAATTTTGATTATTACTTTGAATATCATGTGAATTAAGTGATAGAATATATTGTGTTCTTACTTGTGTACAATTTTATATGAGAAATGGTCAACAAGACACGATTTTGAAGCAACTGCAGATGTTGCTGATCCAAAATGGTCAAACAGGGTGTGATTTGCAAGCAGCTGAAAATGTTGCGGATCTTGTATAGATCAAAAGAGGATCGTGTTTTTCTTAAACAAGGGTGAATAAAAAAATATTAAATGCGAATGAGAATGATAATGATGGATTCATATCGACATCTGATATGAATCCATCTGTTGAAGATCGTGAATCATGATTTGGGGAAGACAATTTGATGGAAGTGTTATCTTTTAGCACAATGCTAGATTTTGTTACCAAATTGTAATTAGAATCTAGAAGTAGAACATTGAATTGATATGATCCATTCCAGATACTTTTCATATTTTTTTGTACAAAACCCTCCTCACTTTGAAGGGTGTGGTTAACCATTTTATGAAGAATGTTATTGCTCCTATATGTTTTGTGCCAGAATTTAATTAAAGAAGATTTCAAGTTTTCTCTTTCAATTATGGTGTATATCATATTATGTTAATTAAATATTTTCTTCTGTAAATTGTTTTCAGTGTCTGGTGGAAGTAGGTAGGGCCCCTTAGTGTCTGGTGAAAGTAGGTAGTTCATTATTTCATATATAGTGTAGTGTTTATGTATGCATGATTTGATCTTTACATTATGGTGTGGTTTTCAATGAGTTCATGGTTAATGGAAATCTGAAGATTGTATTCTACCTGTTATTGGAAAAATCAGTTATGTTTCATTGACCAAGTTCTCTATCTATTTAACATTTGTGTATGAATAAATAACAGAGCTCTCATAACTAGTCTAAGATCATTGTATTAAGTTCATCCTTGTGAGGAAAAACTAGGATTATATTTGAGAATAAGTGTGGTATTTCTCTCTGTTATGTTTGTTATTTATATGCAATTAGATTGAGCTTTGAGTGTTGCATATACTTTGCATGATCGTCTATAAGTTTTTATGATACCTATTTTGAAATTAATGTGGAAAAGTAGCTACCTTTAAAATACATCTAAAAAAACCCCAACAGATGTGAAGGTGGAGGGTGAGAAAAAAGAGGATTGTAGCATAAATTAATTTTTCTTTCTATGGAAAGATAAGAGAGGAAGGATTGATCTAAGGTGTTGTTCTCAAACAAAGATACTTCATGTTGAAAAATTACTAGGTAACCATAATTAAATTTTAAATTTGGTACCTCCTCAAAATATGTGATTTGGAGTTGGATCTAGAACTTTGTACCATGATTTCACCAAAAGTTGCACCATGCTTTCACTACCTCCACACCTCCAAATGGTCATATGTCCATTTCATTGAATCCATCATTGTCTTGTGACTATTTCTCTATCTCCAATTCACTCTCTCCATCGTTGAGAGTGAATGGGTCACAAAGAAATAGTGATAAGACAATGATGGATTGAATGAAAGGGACATACGACATTTTGGAGGTGTGGATGTAGTGAAATAATAGTAACAACTTTTGGGAGGGTAGGAATTAATTGGAGACACAAAGGAAAAGGGTTATTCTTATTTTTCATGGAATGGATTATAACCCAACAGTGAGACTAGACTACCACCCCCTCCTCCCTTAACAAGTCTATCTAGTAATTAACTATTGGACATGGTGTTATGGTGTTGGCATTGATGTAAAAAATGTTCAATATGGTCAGCATTCTAAATGGCTAATATGAAACTCTCATCACGATGTATCTTGACATCCCTTAGCCACCCTTGCAACTGATGATGTCAAACACACTTCCTGGACCTATCTTGGATACAATAGAACTAATGCCCCCTACATAAACCCATGGAGGAGTTATATTTAGAAGTTTTTGATAGAGGCTCAATGGAAAATAGAGAGGGAAGGTCACTCCCATGTTACATGTGATTCATTGGCTTGTTAACAAATAAACTTCAACCATAAACAAGCTATGGAGGGTTGGGAATTGAGGAACATCCACAAGGAATTGATGTTAGTGGAAAGGGAAAAGGAAATGGTGGAATCTATACCCTTAAAATTGATGATGTGAATCACACTTCCTAGACCCATATTGGATACAATATAACTAATTCCCCCTACCTAAACCCATGGAGGAGTTATATTTAGAAGGTTTTGATAGAGGCTCACTAGAATAAGGAGATGGAAGGTCACTCCCATGTGACATGTGATTCATTGGCTTGTTACCAAAGAAACTTCAACCAAACACAAGCTATGGAGGGTTGAGAATTGAGGAACATCCACAAGGAATTGATTTTATTGGAAAGGGAAAATGAAATGGTGGCATCTATGCAATATCAATTTGGAAGGGTAACCATCTTAGGCAAGAAGGAGGAAGAGGATATAAATAAAAAGTTTTTTCACCTTCATATGGAACTTATATTAGTAGATAATTTCCTACCACTCCATTTAGAATTCATAATAAATATTTCCATCTATCAATTTTCATTACTACCCCTCTTATGATTACTATTGGCTCATTGTCACAACCCATGTCAAGTGTAGTGTATAGCCCAATAGTCATAATTCATGCAGCTAGTTCTAGATTTTAGTTTGGTGTTTAGATCAATCAAAAAATTTATATAGTGGAGTATTCAAGATAAGGGAGTGGAAGAGTGGAATCATTAAATATACAACCACAATTATTTCTTATGGTGGAAGAAGTTGAAGAGGGAGATGAGCTCCGACTGCAACTTGTCATTGACTTGTGGAAGATAGATTTACGTGAGTGAGAAGAACCAAAATCACAATATAAATACTCATGTCAATCATACAAATCAATTGCAATTAGAAATGAAATAACAACTAAAACACATGGATATTCAATGGTTTTCTATATGTCATATTCGTTTAACGCCACTCCAATAGATATCCTCTTGTAGTTGTTCTAATAATTTAACCAACATTTAAAGAATGAACAAAATAATTAAATAAATTAACAAACATTTTATGATTAAATAATAATTAAAAAGACTTGAGTGCATGGATACCTAAATGAGCTCCTCTTGGTTTTGGGAATAATTTAGCCAACGACGTGAAGGTAAAAGTTCTTATGGCCAATCCTCCCCCCCCGTCACATCACTCTCAATTCCCCAGTAGCAAAACTATCTACTAGAAAATAGTTGAAAGAAAGACATTAAGATTCATGCATAGACACAAGAAAAACAACAAATTCATAGAGAAACATATGTGGTTTTGTGCATAAAGAAAAATATAAAAATCATCCATTAACATATAACATTCATTCATTTAGACAAAAAATACTTCATCTCAATAAATTTTATCATCAAAATATGTTTTCACAATATGGTACATAATGTTTCTAAGTACAATCATTTATTTTTCGTTTTCTTTCTGTTTGAAATGAATTCAGCAAGTAGGTCATCAGATCCTTCTTCCCCGTCAGTTGTTCTAGCCTTTGCATGTCTTATTTATGACCTGGTTGTGTACTCAGGACATTGAGGTTGCTACAAAAGGAGTGGGGATCATCAATTGCAATAAGAAAGAAATGTTAAATTGATATTTTTTGTTATTATTATTACAAGTATTTCATTAATAAAAAGATCATTAGAGTGTTCTTTACCTGTTTGAGTATCATAGGCAAGCATAGTAGTTTCAGATGCATCCATATGATCCTCTTATTTTCTAGCCTCATCCTCTATATGCTTTGGAGTTGAAACAAGTAAGGTTATAATTAATACACCAAATATTTTTAATTGTAATCCATACTACAGTTTTTATAGCACATGAAATACCTCCAGTAGAGAACTGCACGCCACCTTCATTGGGTGGCACTCTACCATCACAAGGTGTGTTCCACTATTGGGGACACTTATTTAATCATTGGTTTCCTATTTAAAAGAAACAAACACATTACTTTATGGCCGAAAATAGAATGTACAAGTAATTAATTATAAATAATGTTCATTGATTTTATTTACCTGTGTGTTGGTTTAAGTGTCATAAGGTTATGTTTCCCCCAAGCTTTTTCTGGGTTCAACCACGGCTTGAAACACGTGCTTGAAAAAAATCTTGAGGTCTTCCTATGTTGGAGATTATTTGAACTCCAATCCCTACATATTTGCATAAGAACACGAATTTTGATTCTTCTATGCAATTAAATTAAAATTGTTAACAATATATTATTTGGATGCAATTGGTTTTTTTATACTTACAATTCATACAACTAGTTTCGAGTAACCACCTCGTCCAATTTTGTTCTACCCATGTTTTTCTATTCTAGCCTTGGTGTCTTTGGATGTGTTTGTGAGCCTGTATTAAAAAATTTTAAATATGTAATTATATGTCACAATGACGATAAAGCATCATAATTACATTATTAGAAATGTACCATACCTTCCTGAGTCGGGTGGTGTCTTTCCTTCTTTTTGAAGCATCTTCTCCTTTGCATATTCTTGTAGGGCCTTCCACTCCCTCTCAAGAATCATTAGAGGACACTCATACTTAATTTTTTTCTGCAGATGAACCTTATATTGGTCCCACAAATATTTTAAATATGCACTTTCTTTTGAGGAGAATCCAGATTTGTTGAAGGAGCCCTCACCAAACATGCCAACCAACTTGTTAATAAGTTCATCTTTTAACTTGGAACTTTGGGAATTCCACCTTGTGTGTATGGTGGGCCCAAATATATCCAAGGTAAATTGATTCATGCACTTATAAAATGTGTCATTTCTTGCAAAACCATATTATCATTATTTTAAAATAATCACACATTATACGTAAATTTAAATTAGATTGTACATAATAAATGAAGCACATCTTAAATACCAGGAAGATTTTAAATTTTCATAGGGGTGAGATCATCATTTACCAAAAATCTAACTGGTATTGTTCTCGTGATAGTGACACTGGAAGATCTAGGAAAGCATGCCTCAAAATGTGCAAATTCATGCTCTACATCCACATCATCTCGTGCACATTCTGGCATGTTCTTCTCAGGGTCGGGTGTAGCACCAACATCGACCATGGAGGTTGTATTGGTATGAGTGACTGGTTTCCCGGTATGATGTTGTGTTGGTGTAGAAATGGTGTTGGTACCAACACTGGCCTCCGTAGGCACATCCTAGGGATCAAAATCCTGCAAAAACTCCTGTAAAAATAAAGAGATTTTTATAAAGGACTTGTAAGAGTATAAACATTAAAATCCAAAACAAATAAATGGGATAAATAAAGATATTTCTTACCCCATAGCGTTGAATATGAATATGAATCAAGGAAGCAAGTTTGATGTTTGATTTTCTCACAAGCTTCCTTATTGTTTGGACAGGGTTGGTGGAGGAATAAATTTATTCATTAGTAATCTCTTCCTCTATATAATTTATGGACTTCTCTAAGGTTGTTTCCTTCCCCCTTTCACCCTCGGAAAACGGTGTTTCCAACAAAGCAATGTCAATACAAGAATTAATAATAATTGAAGAAAATAAAATGTATGCAAATTGATTTACTTGTAAAAAACATAACGTCGAAATATTTACAACTTTGAGAAGTGATCCTAATCTGGTAGCAAAGAAAGGATCGATATTATCATTACATGTCTTTCCATATGATTTTTAGTTCTATTTTAGAGGATCATATTCAAGACAGTGTGTGTTTCTTGTCTTGTCTTGGAAAATCTTGATGAGCAAGATGTTGAAACACGTGTTAGTGTTGTTCATGGACTAGAAATAGTTTCTGAAACATTGAATGGTGTAGCTATAGTATAGTAAATTACAATCATAAAATATAATAATCATTTCTTACAGGTTGGGTAAAATAGTATACATGTTGCCCTCATAATAGAAACGTATGTATCTACTAGATTCAAATTGTAATCAATCAACAAATCTTCCCCTACAGATATTGATTTTATTGCACATATGAATGCACAATTTATTGCATGCCCCTCAAATACACAATTGGGTTTCTTATTTGTGGTCATAGTTCGTGTGCTATTTATAAACCCTGCAATATTCCCCACTGCTTTTGGCCTTCCATCAATATAAATAGATACTCCTTTATATCGATCATTGTCTTTTAGTTGTATATAATTTGCAGCCACACCATATTTTCACATATGTTTTGTATATTGGACTAGTTGTATCCAAGCTTTGTAGATGTAACAGGGTCCCACATACTCCATCAATTCAGTTATTCCATCGTAATAGAACTTTATTCCACCCATGGAAAATAGCCCCAAACCATGTAATGATGATGGAGTAATGAAGTGTATCCTTTCGTTGACACAAAAATCAATGTTTATTTGAGGAAGATCCTTGTGTACCCATCATTTCACTAGATGGTTGTACCTCAAGGGCACCTCGATGTCATCTATGCTCTCATCATCGTAAGAACATGACCCCCCTTTAGCAAGAAACAATTCCATGCGTCTATGGAATTTTATTCTGATATTCTCACCTCTAGATGATCTCTGCCTGTTAGACCTACTAGATGTATCACTTTCCTCTCTTCTACTTGAACTTCCTTCACTCGACGAAGATAGATCTGAAAAATACCTATTTGGTTGTACGTCCTATAACATTCCATCAAATGAGGGAAACATTTAGCTAGTGTTATAACGGTTGTGATGAAGCATCTTTAGGAAACCAAGTATGGTACATTTTCTAGATTGTGACAATTCCACTATATATAGCACAAATCAACATGTATGAACTTCAAGAGAGCCCATCCAACAAAGTTACATTTTTTTTTCAATATCATGTAAAGTCCTTCATAAATATTTAATACGATTTTATCTTTCAATCCTATAAAATCACACATTTGGATTCATCCCATCATCAATGTGTCATACTAGATAAGATAATAACAAGAAAAATATAATAAGTCACATTGTTTGATAACAAAATAACAATCAAAAGATAATGATGAATACAATATGAAAATATCAATGGGATAGTGAAGGGGCATCAAAGGATAAGAATCAATTGAAATGTGTGAAATGTAATTATGAATTATTTTAATTAATTATGTTATAACATATGTTAACATATTACAACAACTCCCACTATTTATGATCCCCCACTACAAGCAGTGCACAATCCCAAATAGAGTGTTTTAGATGAGATCCATGCCCCCAATTGTTGTAGTTGAGACCCAGTCTATGACAAATACTTCCCAACTCCATGACAAAGAAATCCAAAGGAGGGACGAAGGTATACGACATATTTGTAGTGTAGATTTCATTACATGATATCCTGGGAACGTTTTAATTGCCTCCAACCTACCATCTCATGACTTGGATTACATTTCCTCCATTTTGTGGAAAATAATCTAGTGGTTATCCTTATTATCCCGACTGTGTGTCCATTAGAGATTCCATTGAAATTATAGCACCATCTCAACCTAACTTTGTGGTGTCAATCTACTTGCATTCTGGCATTCTATAACTCAAAATTGGGGTATTACTTTCCCCTACCCCTTATTTTGGTATTGTCCTCGATGCATATACAAAATAAGAAGACTTGGTTGCTTCCAAGTTTCCATCTCAACATTTTTTAAGTTGCTGACAAAAAATGATTTCACATTAGACATATTCTTTAAGATTCTTGGTCTATAACATTTCTTTATCTATATAACCAAGATGCAGATCCAAGCTGCAGATTCCATGCCAGAAGCTTAGCTACAACATATCACAAATTCAATTTATCTAATAACTAGTGAAACCCTAGAGCCCTAAATTGCTAGAACTCTAAGGGTTTTGTAATTGGTTATTTTTGCATAAGTTTTACTCCATAAAAAGGCTAAGGAGAGCAAGGCGCTATGGCCTAGAATTTCCTACACCCTAGCATTTTGTCTCTTGAGGTCAAAGTCTAGGAGGACTTAAGTTACTACTTCTCCTATACTTTTTCCCTCTTATAATTTTGTGCATCATCATTAATTTGTAGCCTTATAAAAAGCCTCCCAAATTGACTCCATTTACCCCTAAATGGCACTAATCTTCAAGCCTTGTTTCTTGACAAGAATCATCAAACATCAAGCTCAATATCTCTACCTTATACCCTACTAACCTAAACTAACTTGGTAACCTAGTCTAGGAATACTAACCATTAAGATTTTGTTGTTATAATAATTGCTACAGCCATCATTTTGTAGCCTATCCAAACTTGTTTGACCACTTAAATCAATCCAAAAATTGTATAAGGTACAATTAACCAATACTAAAGTGTGCATCAAATTGCCTTTCTAAATACTTTTCTGAAGATTTTACTATTGTTGTCATTACTTTATTTTTATTTTGCTACAATTACCACTAGAAATCTATTAGAGTTTATTTCCTGAATGACATATATCTAGAAATTGTATGGGGAAAGTGTTATCATTTCAGGACTTCACAATATCTTGTTATATTTTCTATTCAAGTGCATTTTCTGGATGTTATTACAACTATCATTAATTAATTAATGATGCTATATATTTATCACTTGCTTCATACATTGATTGGTAGCAATCATCTCTATAAAATTGAAGTCTTGTTGAATCATTCATCATCACTTGTTTCTACCATAACGTTTGTTGTTGTATTGGTAAGGGGAAGGTACACTTTATTCTCCTTTGCTTCATCCAACAAGACTTAAGTCTGTTTTGAGTGACCTAGAGAGAGGGGTGGTTACCCTTAATTTTTCCCTTTCCTCAAACTCCCTAGGTATTGGGACGTCTCCCTTGGATTGGATTTATCCTTCTCCTAAAGAAAAAGAGGCACCCTATTGGGGTGACAATGATAGGAATACCTCTGTGTTACGTCAATATAAGCCTAATTTCCTTCAGGCTTTGAGAAAGTATAGATTGTGTGATAAAAAAAACCATCTCGTTATTAAATTTATTAACACATTAAAATCACCTTAACCATTACAAAACCTAATCCATGTAACCCCTAACTACTATCATATAACCCTTAATCTCATATCTCCTAACTCATAAAACCTAACACTAATAACCTCTTACACCTAAACCCTAATTCCAATAGACCATAAATCTTTTAACTCTCACCTATATAATTCTTAATCCTTATAAACATTAAATCATATTATCATTAATGTTTAGAACATATAGAACATATATATAACCCCCACTACCTATAACATTGTACCACCAATCCATATTAACCCATAATATAACCTTTAATCTGTATAAACCTAAATCCTTATGACCATGAATCCTTAACACCAAACACCTATAAATTCTCACTTTAATCCTTAATTGATAACACCTATATACATGTGTAATTTTCACCCATTTGGATATGACCCTTAACCTCTATAATCTCTTATTCCACAACACTACAACCCATAACCACTATAGTCTCTCACAACTAACCCTCAACCATAATGACCCTTAATGTAAGCAAGGAAAAATTATGACCCCTAATGCTTATTAGTATTAACCCTTATCATCACTTAAACATTATAGCCCTTATAACCTTCAACACTTATAGCCCTTTAACACTTATCACCCCTATAATTTATATTTCATAGAACTAATACATATTAACTCTTATATTCATTAAACCTTATAAAACCTAATCCCTTTAATTCATTTAACCCCTAACAACTCTTCCATATTACCCCTAATCCAAATTCTAACCCTTAACATTTGCAACCCCTAAACATTAACCTCTATAATATCTAACACATACAAGCCATATAATCTATGGAACCTCTAACACCTATAATCACTAAATTTTATAACCCCTATAACCCTTACACCCTATAATTTCACTCCTTTAATTCATAATATTTGTAATACTTAACCGTTTAAATGTTATATCGCATGAAAACTATATATCTCATAACACCTAAAAATGTTATATCTCATGTGAACCATATATCTTATAACACCTAAAAATAATTCTTGACACCTAACTTATATAACCTTTAATATTACCCATAACCCTAATATTACATATAAACTCTAATATAAACCCCATAATTGCTAACTCAAATCACTTGTAACCTATCACCCAAAAACTATATAAACCTAAATAACTAATACCCCTAAACTATTTAACAATAAACGTGAAAATTCTATCACATGCAATCTATATAACCCTTATAATACATGAGCACTATCATCTCCAAACCATAACCCATAATTTATGTGAACCCTATAACCCTTATTATGTGACCCATATATACCTTATCTTGTAATTAGTATATCACATAACCTCTATAACCCTCATGTATAATCTCTCATCCAATAATTCTTAACACATATAATCAATATCTCCTTTACATTTGATCACTTTAACTCTCTACCCATAATGACATAAGTGACAAAAGAATGTTATTAATAATGATGAATATTTCTAGAGGATGGGACAGACCTTGGGTAGGTGTGCATACATTTTATAAATTTGACATGAATAACTTGAAGATATCCTAGGGAAGGAACTTAGTGTAGGGTTAGGTGTAATTTGTTTCCATATGGTAGAACTCATTAGACAAATGGCCCTTTGTCTTACACATGGTCCGCCACAAATTTTCTTGACTTGATTAAGGTAGATAGTTGGTTATAAAGTTGTGTTATCACTAGAGTTTCATTGAAAGTAGCATTAGATGTGACCTAGATACACCTATGTTACCAAGGTACCTATCCATTGAGTTGATTATGATGGATTGCACTAAAACATTCCTTTGAAAGTATTATTTTTCCTGCAAGAGGAGGATCTTAGTCAGGGGTAGGGGTGCCTCTTTCACTGGTATTTGTTTCTGGAAACTTTCTAGGAAGATGATATAGGAATGAAGAACATGTTAATTGAAACAACCTCTTCGCAATACGATATCGATAACGATGATGTATAATTTCATCTCCTTCACATCGGTTAGGTTCTAATTTTATCATTTGACTGTCAAATTATTTGTGAGTCATATTTGAGTCTCGAAACACTCCCATACTATCAACCCATGCATTTACTATAACCATGTCAAATTTCAGTGCAAACAAGCACAAAATGAGAAAATTTCAACATTGGCCCCATTCACAAGTCACTCTGCACGGGGTCAAATTAAAGAATAATTTCCACTAAGTGGTAATTAATGGACAACCTTGAAAATTGTTAGACAAACCAAATTTAAAATTGGAGATGATGGTATAAACCAGCATAAGTTCCTCTTGGTTTCAAGAATAATATATTCTCTACTGAACAAGGAAAACCATGTGAAGGTGGAAGCACATATGGTCCCTCCCCCCCCATATCCCCCCCCTCCGCACCGCCCCCACTCACATCACTCTCAATTCCCTAATACTCAATTTATCTACTATAAAATATTTGAAAGCAACATAGTAAGAATCAAGCATAGAAACTAAGAAAACAAAATTTTAAGGTAAATGAAAGAGAACAAATCAACTAAAAACATATAAATACAATATGCCCCCTGCATTTCAACATTTAAATATCATTAATCTTCTTCTTCATCCAACTCAACATTTGTATCATCTGCTTCAGAATTGATGTTGTAAGGATTGGCCATATTAGCATCATCATCAATGTCATCATTTCCAATCATATCATTTTCTATATCATCATTAGGAACATTGTCTCCTACATTTGGTTCAAATTCTTCAAGTTCTTCATCTAAAACATCGTCGATATCATCTTTATCCAAAACATTGTCTAGAACATCTCCTTGAACTTCTACGACATCTTCGTCTGACACATCAACTAACTGGACCTCTACATCATATTCTTCTTCAATATCATATTATTCCACTGCATTATACATTATTGGTCTTCCTCTTGGATCATATCTAGCAACATATGACCAACCCCCTCTACCTAGAATCTCTAAGTAAAATACTTGTTTGCATTGGACTAAAAGAACATAGGGCTCTAATCCTGGCTCAATATTCCTTGTATTAACCATGGTAAATCCATTAGTATGCATATTAATAGTTCTATCAAGGTCACATTCATTCATTTGTATCATGTACCATTTGATGTCGAACAAAACTAATTTGAAGGATTTAAAGTCACACTCAAGTATATCATCCAAAAACCCATAGTATCAATTATCAGAGACTTCTGGTTGTCTGTCACTTCTAGAGGAAACATTAGTAACATGAAATACTGTAGTTATCTGACTATAAGAATTTTTCATCTTTTCATCCAACTTTTTGATGCGAAATTTTCAGCCATTGCACCACATAACCTTGTGGTGTTTCAATTGAAATATGTTAGACATGTAAAAAATGCATTGTTAATTGATAAACATATTTATACTTGGAAATTATGCAAATTTATAAGAAAAAAAACATGCCATATACATCAATATAATATTCAAAAAAACAAAATTGTATGGGTGAATATGCTTTCGTGTTTATCTTTTAAACCAGATGATAAATCAATTTCCCTCTGTGTAAGATTGGTATCTCATTTACGTTAAGATTCTTTGACTAATGTAGCCACACCATACCATGATAACCTACCATTATTAGATTGTATACATCGTTCAATCCATACTTTCATCCAATCAATATTGTTTGCAATGTATAAATGTATTGCATCCCACTCTCGACCAACTATATTAAATTAAAATAATTCACATATAATCGGTTACCATGGTATACCTTCATAATAATGGATTATGTAGGAAGACTAAAAATTAAATAAGTATGATATACATAAAAACAAAAAATCAAATGTATTATAAATCCCCACCATCTACTTACATGCCACTTTCCTCATTCTACCTTTCCCCAATAGGTTCTCCCCTTCAAATTTGTTGATGGAGTTTAAATCCCAAATGCGATCCATATTAATACTTGCAGCTATCTTAGGAAGATATTGAGTAATATAAACGATGGTTTGATATACCATATATCCCTCTACCATAGGACCCTCAGGACATGCTCTTTGTCTAACCAATTCCTTCAATGATTTCAAGTGCCTCTCAACCATCCACATTGACCTTGTGTGTGCTGGTCCACACTTTTCAATCTCCTCAACTTGGTGTATGAGGTAGTGTTCTCTTGCATTGAAAAATGTCGGAGGTAGATACTTTTTCATTTCACACATTAGACGAGGAATTTGTAACCTCCAATACTTTATATCTTCTTTATAGATTTATTTAGATGAAAACCATCTATAAATGATGCAAGCAAAACATAGGTTTCAACAAAAAGTATATAGTACTAAATTACAAGTGAAACACTTGCATTCAAATATAAGTTGTACAACCAATTGAACAAATTACACTATGCATATAAATCACCACTTACCTCATGTATTTTCCAAGATCATATATAACTTGTTTGACATTGTTGTCAAAGTTTTCTGGGAGAGATAGTAGTAGAACATACTGTAACATAAAAAATGAATCACTATTTATTCCCAAATTAGAAGAAACAAAACACAAACAAGATGTTTCACCAATATAGAAATATATACACCAAAATAATTACCTTAATCAAGGTATTCCAATCATGAGTTCTTACCCCACCTAATTCACCTTTATTTGTTGGGATATTCTTTATGTTTGAAGAAAATCCAGTGGGAAGTTTTTTTTTTTCAATAACCTATTTTACATCCTTGCTTTGTTTTTCTATCAATAACCATGGAAGGGCGCTTATATTTTGGTCGTATGCATTGATATTTGAATGAATCACACATTGAATTACATGATTGGCCTCCTTAATGTCATTACAAATCTTCACAATTTTTTCTTTGTCACTCCTTCCATCTAAAATTTTCCATATCGTTTATGTTACATTCTTCCTGATGTTCATTGTATCAACCAAATGAACAATTTCTAGGTGCTCATAGTAGGGGAGCCTACTGAATTGTACATGGTAACTTTTCATTCCTTGTGGAAGCACCCCATTATTAATTCCTTCATGACTACCTTCAAGGTGAAGCATACAAATTAAATATATTACAACAATACTTGTCAATTAGTAAAATGAACAAAATGCAATAAAAATATAAAATATTCCAAAAATTTCATGTATGATATATATAGATGATTTGATCCAATATACCTTAACAATTTCTATTATATTGCAACTTCCATAGATGAGGTGTCATTCTCCTTAGTTTTAATCCAGTCTCTTCTTTCCCATTGAAAATATGTTTCTCGGTACATCAATACCTATGGTTCTTAGAGAGGAAGTGCCTATACTCATCAAACACCTCCTTTCCTAAACTTCTTGAACGACAAGATTTCATCTTAGGACCAAAAACCGGACATGAAAATTTACCCTTTGTTTGAAGACCTGCAAGAGATGGATTAAATTTTATATCAATTATTTGAAGTATGTTTAATGAAGGGATTATATAAAAAAAATGCATGATATGAATTTCATAAAATTAAACACTATATATTAAAGTGCACTGTAACGTTATAACATACAACAAAAATGTGTTATCCCTGGGGCATCATGAATTGTCCATAAAAGCATTGCATTGAATTTAAATTCCCTTTGCGCACCTACTGGTCTAGAGATATCATACATAGTGATGCCCTTCCATAACTCTAGTAACTCGTCGATAAGAGGATTGATATATACATTCATATCTTTGACTTGGTACTTACCTAATAAAAACATATCAAACATAATCATAAGACATAATTGAACATATATGAGCAAACAAAAAAATATAAGACATAATTATGAAATAAATAAGACAAATGAGATGTTACCATGTTAAAAAAAAATATTCTAAACAAATGCCTGGAACAATCATTGCCAACATTATGTGCTCCCTCTTTATTGAAATCCATCGAGGAATGTTATTGTTGATAAAAAAAACAGGCCACACTGAGTAAGTAGATCTGAGTTGATCGGGATTTTATGAGAAGAACTAAATGAATACAGGTTATTAAAATATGCTTAACACAAAATAATAGAGATATAGTAAAACGGGTTTTCTATTCAATAAGGAAATAAGCTGAAATTGTAAAATGCAGCGAAAAACAAGCTTGCTGGAATGGTGGCGGCTTATCTCTGAGAAGAGATGTGACAGTTGCGCTCATTCGCTAGAAGATGATTACAATGAGGCTCTAAAGGTTTTTTTTACAATAAATAGGAATGTCAAAAACCCTAGACATCCAAAAACCTAACCCTAGGAGATGAAGCGTCAAAAGTCATGTGGGCCCCATTTGGGTAAGTTAGTACATCAACTTCCCAGGGTCGTAACTTTTGCATATGATATTCGTTTTAGGTGCATGATATCCCATTGGAAAGGTCTATCCAAGGAACACACATTTTTCTTCCCTAAAAACGTTGTTTAGGGCCTCAAAATGGCCCTACAAGTCAGGGACCCAAAAACTAAGAAAAACAAAACTGCCAAACTGGAAAACTACCAAAATGAACCAATTGGAATAGGTGGGAGGCCACCAAAATCCATATAGATAAATCCTCCACCCTTAGGAATAAATGGTCTCCATTGTGTTGAGTTCCCCCATCAGATGAGGAAATTTCTGCTGAATTTGGCCCCAAGTGAGCCATTTGCCTTGGTGCAAGAGCTACCCTACTTTGACAACTCGATACAGTCGGATCCTTTGTTGTCAGGTTCCCTTGATATGTGTGTCCACAATATGATCATTGGATGCATGTTTCATGCATTCATGGTTGATATCTATTGGTTTCAACTTCTCTTATATCTCTAACATGTCCAATAATGGTGGGAAATATGGTCGAAGGAGAGCCACTTTGAAGAATGGGTGTAGGCCAAGGAAAGGGGGAATGTTGAGTGCAAAATCATTGTCATCCATAGCCTTGGTGATGGTGTATGGCCCATACCGGAGTGGGCGAAGCTTTCAATGGGGCCCTGTAAGGTGTTATTTCTACAAGTACAACCAAACTTTGTTACCCACCTAAAACTTATGCGACACGTGATGTTGATCATGGTGCTGCTTGTACTTGGCATTGGAATTCTGTAAAATATCTTGAACCTATTGGCGGATGTGTTGGATCCGCTCAATTAATTGGGTGGATTTGTTATCTTCTGGTGGAGCAAGGGACAAGTTGGTCGAGGTGGTCACCATGGGTAGTGCAACATCCATGGGGCCCAATGGTTGGAATCCCAACCCCACCTAAAATGGGTTGTGGCCAGTTGAGCTATGCAGGGCCTGGTTGTAGCTATGTTGGACATAGGGAAGACTCTCATCCCATGTGTGGGGGTGATTTTAATTTTACATGCACAAGATATGTATGATCATCCGATTGACGAGCTCAGTTTGGCCATCTGTCTGGGGGTGGAAGGTAGTGGATTTGGTGAGCTTGGTATCCAATAGTGATTAGAGGCTTGACCATAATGTGTTGAGGAACTAACTGTCCCGATAGGATACAATGGTTTGTGGGATACCAAAGTGTACCCAGACATGTTCAAAGAAGAGATTGGTAGTGGCCTTTGCAGTGATGTTCTTCTCATAGGGGGCCATAATCGCCATCTTGGAAAAGCGATCAACAACCGCAAAAAGACAGTCATTTCCCCTCTTGGTGGATGGAAGGCCTGACATGTAGTCCATTGAGATGGATTCCCATGGCTTGTCAGGAGTAGGAAAAGGGGTGTATAGGCCCTGTTTCTTAGTGGTTGGTTTGGCAATAGCGCAGGCGATGCAGGACCTGATATACTTGTCAACATCCTGTCGAATTTTTGGCCAGTAGAAATGTTTCTACAACACTTCCATTGTCTTTTCGACGCCAAAGTGTCATGCCACCCAACTGTAGTGAGCTTCCCAAATCAGCTTCGCATGCTCTCTTTATGGAATGAAGAGATGGCCCAGATGGCACAACAGCCCATCCTGAAGATGGAAATTAGCAACCACCGAGTTTTCTCCCGACATTTGGTAGGTGGTGGAGAAGTCAGGGTCTATCTCATAGAGGTGGGGCCATCCAGAGGTCTCATGAACGCAAGAGTCTATCACCGTGGTAAGTGTGGCGATTGGAGGTCGGCTGAGGAAATCAACAACTGGGTTGGTACTTCCTGTTTTATACTTGATGTTGAGGTGGAACTGTTGTAACTATGTCAACCACTTCTGATGGTGGTCATTTTGCAATTTTGCTTGGGTCGGCATGAACTATAGTGGCTTGTGATCAGTGTGGATGACTGTCTCCTTCCCCATAATGTAATGTCTCTACCAGCGGAAGGCTTTCACAATGGAGTGCATTTCTTTGTCATAAGTAGTTTACTTATAGAAACCATCTAATAGTGTCTCACTATGATACACCACGAGGTGGTTGTGTTGAGTGAGAATGATTCCCACAACATAGTCTGAAGCATCTGTCTCGATCTCAAAGGGATGTTTCACTTCTAGTAATGAAAGTACTCGAGATGAGCACAAACGCTGCTTCAATTCATCAAAGGCTTGTTGTTGGGACATGCCCCACACAATTTTTTCCTTATCACCACCCCTGGTTACTTGGCTAAGGGCCCATGCGATATGAGAGAATCCCAACACGAACCTGCGATAGAAATTGGCGAGGCCCAAGAAGCTCCGAAGCTAAGTGAGTGTGGTTGGGGTTGGCCAGTCATGAATGACTTGGATCTTGGTTGGATCCACATGCACACCATGTTGATCAACGATGTAGCCTAAGTAATGGACCTTGTCCATGCCGAAGGATCATTTTTCCAAGTTTGCATATAATTTGTGATGCCACAGGGTGTAAAGAACTTGTTGACTATGCTACAAGTGTTCCACCCAAGTCTTGTTGTAGATGAGGATGTCATCCAGATACACCACTACAAAAGTACTGGTGAAATGTCACAAGCTATCATCCATCATCCTCATAAAAGTTGCTAGAGAATTTGTCAAACCAAAGGGCATGACCAACCATTCAAAAAGACCTTATTTTGACTTGAAGGAGGTCTTCCATACATTTGTTTGTTCTATTAGGACCTAGTGGTAAACAAACTTCATATCAATCTTGCTGAAGTATTTGGCCCCCATGAGCTGATCAAGGAGGTTGTCGATTTGCCAGGTCCCATATTTCTTCTGCACTAGTACAATTGGAGGTGATGAGCTAGGATGGATGTTCCCCTTGTGGAGAAATTCTTGGATCTTCCTCTTGATCTCCTCATTTTCTAACAGAGAGTGGTGGTAGACCAACCCATTGGGTAGTGGTCTGCCTGGGGACAGATTGATGGGATGCTTGACCTGGTAGTGCAGAGGTAACCCGATAGGAGAGGAGAAGATATATGAGTATTCTTCCAAGACCTTATCCACTTGCTTTTGTTGTGTGGAGATATCGGTCGTGGAGGCCCCGGATGTGGTTGTGATATTTTGCTTACTCTGAGAGAGAATCACAAAGAAGACAAATTCTTGGTCTAAGAGATGAAATTCCTACATTTCTTGGTAGAGATCAAAGAAATAGCACTAGGAGGGACTACCTCGGGTATCCTATAAAATTTCATGTTCAAAGTAATAATAACACTATGAGGCCTAGACTCATATACAATATGACGTTTCCACAAATAAGTTTGTCCCAAAAGAACATTAAAAAATTAGAGAGGAGCAACATCACACAATACCTCGTCTTTGAAGGACTCGATATTGTACGACATTCAAAACTGTTGGTTGATGCAGAGATCTCTTCCTTGGCAGAGCCATCCAATGGTGTAGGGATGTGGGTATGATGTTGTTGGCAGGGCCAGCCGCTTGACGACCTCTGCTGAGATGAGTTTCTTCTGGCTACCACTATCAATGATGAAGTGTAGCAGGGTGCCTTTTACCCACATCTATGAATGGAAAAGGAACTTGCCTTCTTCTAGCTCATCTGGTTCACCAAGCTGGAGCTTGGTGGTAGAAACGGTGGCACTGGGTTCTGCGTCAATGATCCATTTTCCCATTTTTGGTTTTGACTTAGAGTCAAAACCTATATCTGATTCATAGGCTTTCACTTCGTCCACTAGCGACTGCTTTGAGCGGTAATCAGTAGTGTTATGCCAAGGGCTCTTATAGAAGTCGCACCACTTCCCGATATCCTTCTTTGTCTTTCCAGTGTCCTTCTTTGTTTGTGGCTTAGACTGGTTGTCCTGATATTGTCCATATTTTCTCTGTCCTTTGTTTTGTAGGTTGGGGCCGCCCTTTCCTGGATTTTGTTGCGAGGGGTTCCCAGGCCCAAATTGTCGCGTCTTTTGTTTGAGATTTTTCTTGATTTTGACAACATATCGATAGGCTGCACCCAAGGACGAGATGTCTAGAAATTCCATTTTGGTCTGGATGTATCTATGCAGAGAATTGTGATATGTGAGCATAATATGTCGCTCTAAATATTTGATACCCAACTTGGTGCATAGGGTATGGAAGATATTTGTGAAATTTGTCACTGCTTGGTCTCTTTCTTTCCGCAGTGTGGTCCATTTGGTATACAAGTTGTCATAACTTCCTATAGGATAGTATTGTTCCTTAATAGCATCCCTGAAGGATTTTTAGGTGGCTGTGACTGTAAATAATGAGGGTTCCTCTATTTCCTTTTTCTCACAGAAAGTTTCCCACCAATCTTTGACACGGGGAATGACTTTGAGGAGTGCAAAAGTAATTTTTTCTCTATTTGAAAAGTTATGGACAGAAAAATATACTTCTAGTAGATTCAACCACTTGTCTACAACATTTGCGTCTATCTGGCCTTCAAATATAGGAATATCAAAGTTCATTTTTACCTTGAAGGGGGTGGTGCCTCCACTTGAGGAAGATGTGTCGCCTGGTGGTAGCCGTTAAAGGATTTGCATGGAAATGTCCATCATCTCCTTCCTCTATTCCTTGAGGGATTTCTCAAGAAACATTTTGAAAGGATCTCATGTCCCATCATATTTCTTTTCTCCTTCCATGAGAGGTCATTTGGGCATGCGAGAGATTTTTTCCTCAAGATAAACAAGCTCGAGACCTAATTCTTTGTACCCCAACCTCGTTGGGGACATGCATTAAGATGACAATGAGAAGACCGCTCTAATACCAGTGATCCATATTTTATGAGTAGAACCAAATGAATACAGGTTATTAAAATATGCTTAACATAGAATAACAAAGATATAGTAAAATTGGTTTTCTATTCTATAAGGAAATATGTTGAAACTGTAAAGTGCAGCGGAAAACAAGCTTGCTGGAATTGTGGCCTCTTATCTCTGAGAAGAGATGTGACAGTTGTGCTCATTCTCCAGAATATTATTACAATGAGGCTCTAAAGTCCTTTTTTACAATAAATAGGAATGTCAAAACCCCTAGACATCCAAAAACCTAACCCTAGGAGATGAAGCGCCAAAATTCAAGTGGACCCCATTTGGGTAAGTTAGTACATCAACTTCCTGGGGTCATAACTTTTGCATACGATCTTCGTTTTAGGCGCACGATAGCCCGTTGGAAAGTTCTATCCAGGCAATACACATTTTTCTGTAAGCGACCCTTTATTTGCTGCAAACAGGGATTTTCGATTGTGGCAAGCCCTAAAAACATTGTTTATGGCCTCAAAACGACCCCGCAAGTCAGGGACCCGAAAACTAGGAAAAAAAACTACCAAACTGGAAAACTGCCAAAATGAACCAATTGGAATAGGTGGGAGACCACCGACATCCATCTATATCATGAGCTCTCCAAATGGATTGACACCGTCAGCTACCAATGAAAGCCTAATATTATGAGGTTCATCTCTAAAATGTGGCCATATTTCCTCTATCTTATTAAATGCATATCCATCCACAGGCATTCAAAGAACACCATATTTACTTATGTTCTTTGCATGGTAATCCATAAACTGAGCTGTGATTTTTCAACTGGACAATCACCACAAATGTGGAATTATGGTAATATAAAGAAGAACCTTGCAGGAACCTTTTTTGTTACTTGATTGGTTCGATATTTACTAATTTGACATTTTGTACATTCTTATTTCGATGCATTTTCTCCATAATATATAATATGATCATCATGACATGTACGAGTAACTTGATGCTCCATTCCAATATATTTCATTATGGAATGTAAATCTTGGTATGTGCGACATAAAACATTTGACGGTGGTAAAAAAAATTCACCTAACAATCTACAACATAAAAAATCAATATTGGTTAATGTAAAGAATATTGATCATACATATTGCATCCAAATTTTACAGATGATCAAATAAAAATAAAAATATAGGAAAAATAAAACCTTTATCATCATGTACTAAGTGTGACAAAATATATTATATACCTTAGCAGTTGTGTGACACAAGTGTTTGACAAACCATTCATAACCTTTAGGTTCACCAACATCAATATAGCAAAGAGAAGACTTGTTTTGGAGCCTTCATAAAGAGGTTGACTTGCCTTCTCAAGTATAGGTATATCAAAGACACTATCAAGTTGGTTGTCATCATCATCATTCATTCCATCATTATTAAATGTCTCCTGGACCAATATATTTTTCCCATCTTCTTCAACTGTGTTATTAGCATCATCATCTTGTTCCATAGGATCATTAACTCGATATTCAATATTCGCTCCATGTTCCTGAACATCCACTTGTACAACCATGTATTCCTCCACGGGAAGTTCCCCGGGGTGTCATTCCTTTATAATTACAAAAAATCAAGTAATATTAGTGTATATAACAATTATTAAAACAATATAGACATTTACAAATATAATATAGGAAAAAAAAGAAAAGGAATAAGAATCTCCATATTTCCTTTACTGTCCTTATGACCCCTAATGCTTATAAGTGTTAACACATCAAGGTGCCAGAACATGAACAAAGAATATCCATATTTATTTTATTGTCCTCTTCCTGAAAAATATGGCATTCAACAAGTGTGGAATTTCCACTTTCCATTAGTGATTTAAAAAATAAAATATTGACGTTACTAGGAACTGGAACTGATCTTCAAAACTTTAAAAAATGAAACAATTACCAATATAAAAAGAGGAATTAGCAACTCTACAAGTAATTCTCAAACAGAGCATCAGTACCAATATCAAAAGAGGAATTAGCAACTCTGCAAATATTTCTCAAACAGAGCCCTATGCAAGTAAAACAATGAAAATAGCCCTATGCTACTTTTTAAATTAAGCTATAAGACCAAATTCAATGAAGGAAAAAATAACTATGACTACATTGCCAATTCAAAATATTAATGGAGGATAATGATGATAGCAAGAATAACTTACGAAGGGACGATATTCATGCCAGCCTTCAAAGTGTCCATACTCACACTAGTACGTTTGGGTCAAATTTCGACGGTGCGTTCAATGTAATTGCCACTTTATATTTTCAGGAGAATGACAAACAACGGACCCCCTCAAACGTTGTTTCACATGAATTCACTTTTTCGACGCCATAGCTATCATCTCTATTGCAACATTTCATGCAGACATGTGTCATCTCGAATTTGACTGTCCAAACTCCATATATTCGTTGCTACAATGACGTTAGAGACATCAAAATTCCGACGTCCCATTTCGTCGGTCTCCACTACCTGGACGCTATGGGTGCGACGTTACCATACGTCCTAATACCGACGTATGGTAACATCGTTCAACCGATAGTTAGTTATTTATCTCTGACGTATGTTCCATGGGAGAGACATTACCATACATCGGAATTCCGATGTATGGTAATGCCGCTCAACTGACGACCAGCTATATATATCTGACGTATGTGCAATGGGAGCGATGTTACCATACATCGCAATCCCGATGACATGTAGGTATTTAAAAAAAAATGTCAATTGTCAATCAAAAGGTCTCTTGTCTCCAACCTCAATGACCTCACAAGGAAAATGGTTGCAATGAAGCTCACTAGATACAACTAATGGTATGTTGTTCCAAGTCACTATTTTCATTTTTTTTTCCATGGGACCATCTAGGCAAAGTGCCCCTAAATTGTCCACACAAGCAACCTACAACTTGAAACAACTCAAGAACCATGAATCATTTCTATGAGAAGTTTTCTTCATTGGATTCATATTCATAGGACAATGTTAATGACACCCTTCTCCATAAGTCCTTAACCATACAAGCATGAATAATATAATATTTTGGATGAGCTTGTTTGCACATGTATTAAAGCACTGGATTTGGATCTAGGGGTCAAATCATGATATCTCTCGTATTCAAACTCGATGACTACTTGGGATGATGTACCCAATGAAACTCACTTATTGCAACTAATATCATGATGTTCCTAGTCACGTGTTTCATTTTTTCCCTCAGGACCATTTAGGGAAAGTTTCCTTGAATTATCCAAGTAAATAAGCTACAACTCAAAACAACTAAAGAATTGTGAGTTGGGTCAATAAGTAGTATGCTCCATTAGATTCATCTCCATGTGACTGTTTCCAATAGAACCCTTATCCATGAGTCCTTGGACATGAAAATGTGCATAAGAAACAATAATGGATGAGGTCATTTCCACAAGTGTTAAAGCACCAAATTTGGATCCAGGGGTTAAATAATAAGATCTCACACATTCAACCTCAGTGACTACTCAAGGATGATGGCCCCAATGAAACTCAAATTTTGCAATTGATGGCATATCATTTTGAGTGTTGCTTTTCATTTTTTACCCCTTGGACAATTTAGGGCAAGTGTGCATGACATGTCTAGGCAAGTAAGCTACAAATTGAAATGAATCGACACTATGAGTCAATTCAACAAGTAGTTTGCTCCATTGTAATCATATTCATGGAATAGTGTCAATGATTCCCTTCTCCATGATTCCCTGGCCACATAATCATGTATATTAAGCGATTTTCTAGGATGTCATTTCCACATGCGTTAAAGCATCGAATTTTTCTATGGTGTTTCTTGGGCCCTGTGCTTAATTAGAAATGGCATTATGTTATAAGACAAGTTAATATCCACCTCCAAGTTTTCTATAAAATCAAGTCCTCTTATGAAGGACTCAAGGTACCTTTCCAGAAAAAACCTTAGATGAATATAAGCACACTTGATATTAACAAAACAAAAGCATGGGGATTTTTTGATAGGGCCTATTAAAGCAACCCCGATACATGCAAGGCTATAGGTGCACTTTGTTTTTTTTATTCAAGCGACATTTCTTTTGAGGCTACTTTGTAGGGAGGTACTAACAATTGGGATAGAATGAAATCACTTTAAACATTGATAAGAATTACAATAGAAAGAAATATTGATTAATTATAGGTTGTTGCTTACTCAAATTTGGATAAATAGATTAGATGTTGGGGAACCATAGAATACAAAATATTTGTTTCCATCCAATTTATAACCAAATGAAGTTGTTGGAGGGAATATTCTCTCATATATCTTATTATCACATATATAAGGAGAAAAAAAACTTAGTCGATTCCCTGTCAAAAATATCTTTGGAGATATAGCATACTACCATCAACATGGTAGAGTAAAGGGAAGGGGAAAATCCCTACCTGATCCAGATTAATTTCGTCACAAAATGAGAGCGGAGATATAATAAAGAAATGTACAGAGATATCTTGGATATCCAATAATTTAACAAAAATGTATCAAAGATGCAACCATAAACACAGATATACAGTAATACACAATTTTCTATTAATGAGCGAAAATGTACAAATACTGTAAAAATACAGAGTGAAAGACTCGTTAGAATGGTGGCAACTTATCTCTAAGAAGAGATGTGTCTGCTACTCACATTTGTAAGAAGATAATTTTACAATGAGGATCCAAAGACCATTTTATCATAAAGAAAATCCAAAACCCTAACCCCGGAAGATGAAAAGCCAACGGTTTTGTGGACCCCATTTTGGGTAGTTTGGTGTATCAACTTCTCGGGGGCATAACTTTGGCATACGATCTCCATTTGAGGCACACGATATGTCATTGGAAAGGTATCATTGAGGAAATTCATTTAGAGGGATCAATCAGGGCCTTTGGCTATCATTGATAAGATCGATCCCAAAAAACCTTCATTTAGGCTCTCAAAATGGCCCCGGAAGTTAAAAACTGCTAAAAATAGTAAATTACCAAAATTGCCAGAAAACTATTTTGATCCAGTTGGAAAAGGTGGGTGGACACTGATATCCACTTGGATCAATCCTCCCTTCTTAGGAATAAATGGTCTCCATTGCGTTGAGTGCCTAGGGGAGAGGGAAAAGTGTTTGTTGAATCTGCATCTTGATGAGTTGTTTGCCTTGTTGGAGAAGTTGTGTTGCTTAGCTTGTTGAAGGTTGTCACGAACTTGTGGCTGGAAGGGTTTGAACTTTTTAACCATTCTAGATACCTGATACGCTTATGTGCAGAAGGAATATTTACACTTTGTTGCAATCTTGTCGACCTGCTTCTGTTGGATAGCAGGTGCTTCAGTCGAGGCTGTAGTGGTTTCAATATCCTTATGTTCACCTTTTGAACAGATTGTGAAGATGCTGAATTTTGTAGTATGAGATACTACCTTGTAGAACTTTTTAGGTGGAAAAATAGTCGGAACTACCTCTGGTATTTTGTAGAGATGGCCCCCTAGAGAAACAATGACATTGCGGGGTCGAGACTCATAAACAGAATGGCGCTTCCACATATATGGTTGGCCCAAGAGAATATAAAAAGCATCCAGTGGGGAAACATCACATAATAACTCATCCTTGAAGAGTTGGATGTCATATAGCAATCGGCATTGTTGGATAACATGGAGATATCATCCTTGGTGAAGCCACCCGGTGTTGTATGGCTGCGGGTGTGGTGTTGTCGACAATCCCAACTGTTTGATGACCTCTACTGAGATGAGGTTCTTCTGGCTTCCGTTATCAACAATAAAATGTAGTGGGGTCCCCTTCACCCACACATGTGAATGAAAAAGGAGCTCCCCCTCTTCAGGATCTGTTGGTTCTTCTGGTTGAATTACTGCGGTCGTGACAATAGAAGTGGGGTCTGCATCGATGATTTGTATTTTACAAGTATTTTTAGAATCAGATTCTGAATCAGGGTTTGGCTCCTTGTCTTTGATCTCAGCCACTAATGACTATTTTGAGCGACATTCATTGGTGTTGTGCTAGGGGATTTTGTGGAAATTGCACCATTTTCTGGTGTCCTTCTTTGTCTTCCCATTACCCTTATTTTCCTATGGCTTGGACTAGTTTTTGGGAGACTATTTGTTAGGGCCTTCTTTATCATACTTTGGTTGTTGTAGATTTGCAGACCCAAACTCCCATTTGATCTGGTGCTTAAATTTATGCTAAATTTTAATAGCATATCGATAAGCAACATCGAGTGATGAGATGTCCAGAAAATCCATTTTAGTTTGGATGTATCTATGTAGAGCCCCACGGTATTTCATAACCAAATGTCGTTCGGAGTCTTTGATACCTATCTTGGTGTGCAAGGTATGGAAGGTATTGGTGAACTTTGGAACTTCCTAGCCCCTCTCTTGTCGCAGTGTGTTCCATCTCATGTACTGGTCCCCATAGTTTCCAATAGGGTAATATTGTTCCTTTACCGCATCCACAAAAAAATCCCAAGTGGGCTCAGCCCCATATATTTCAGACTCCTCTATGGAACTTTTCTCCCAGTAAGTTTCCCACCAATGTTTGACATGGGGTAGATCCTTAAGGAGTGCGAGGGTGATTGTTTCTGTTAAGAACCAAATATCAATATAGCATAGAAAATCCTCAGAAAAAGTACTCAACGCCTTGAAAAAGAGAGAATTTCAGATAATAAGCCTCTTCGAGGGGGCAACCTCCTTT
>JZKD02S1673065.1:515280-532032 GCA_000966675.3 Picea glauca | reverse complement strand
TATATATATATATATATATATTATTACCCCAAGCCTATAGAAATATGGAATGTTGCAACACTTAAGGGAATTCGACAATTCAAGGATTCCCTTTGTGTATCTATGCCTTGGAGGCCTCCTAAGAAAATTTGCAAGGTCCTAGGAAAATTTGCAAAATAGATTACCCCAACTCATGGCGACCTCCTAGGAAAAGGGTCGTTGGTTAGTTGGTTGTGTTAACTAAAATCATTTAGTGACAAACATTGGTGGTTAGTACTCATGAATTTTGGTATTTCTAATGTTTTAACTACATTGAGGAAGTACAACACCTAGAAACCACAACACAATCCCTCTCTAGGGGGTCCTTAGCATTAAAGTTGGATAAGGACACCATTAAGAGTTTTTTTGCAGTAAGGATGGGTAGAGAGGCCTTAACCATGGTTGAGGAAGAAAAGAAAGTACCTTAGGATCTTGTTGAATATTTTTAGGCTTGAGAGCCTTGAATAAGTCCTCAAGCCAACACATCACTCATTTTTAAGGCTTCCTTGAAGGCCTCCAAGTAGGATACAAGTGTCATGAATAGGTTTTGTTCCCTAGAAATGGGTCTTAACATCTAAAAATGGTTAAGAGGGGAGTAAAGGAATTAAGCCATAATTGGACCTTCTCAAGCTCATGTGCCATGAAAAACACCTAGAAACCATGACATGAGCTCTCACTTCACTTCAAGGTATTCTTCATCATGGATGGATCTTAGTTGCTTCATGACCTATGTAACTTATCATTCACCTCAAAGGACCCTTGTAGGTTATTTTTGGACTATTTTAGGGATACAAGTACAATAGAAATGGGTCTTGAGGGCTTAACATGAAGGTTAAGGGGGAAAGAAGGGTCTTAAGCCCTAACTCATGAACATTCTTGATATCAAATGCCATGGTTAGGTCGGGAAGAAAAAACTTGGACCTTATTCCCTAAACATCACTTCTTAGGATCAATCACCATGAACAACACCTACAAAGTACCATAACACAATCCCTATGCATCGAAATTTGACATGGTTAGACTAGACAATTTCCTTGAATGAGTGTAATCACATCTCTTCTTATATATAAATTTTCCATCATTATATCGAGTCTTTCACTCTGTATTTTTATAGTCTCTGTACATTTCTTTCATTAATAGAAATCATGTACTGTTGTATCTCTCTATTTCTAGCAATTTTTATGAGTATTTAATTGTAATATCTCTACTTTCATTTTGTTTCGAAAATAATCTGAATCAACATGAAATATTTCTCAAACCACCAAACCTTTATAAAGTACCTTCATCCTTGAGTAGGATATGGGTACCAATAGGAGGCTTTGGACATAAGGGATGGGTCTTGGGCTATCAGCCCAAAATGAAGCTTATAGGGCACTGATCCCTAAACTAGGCCATAAACCACCACACAAACCAAAATCATTGGCCTCATTCTGGGATATGGACATTATTGAGAGATTTTGTGTACCTGGCATGGGTCTCAGGGCCTTGATCATCATTGACATAGGAAAATAAGGGCCATAGTACCTAAGCTAATCTTCTAGGATCATAATTCATTAATGACACCTCAAACCATCACATAAATCTCTAGATAGAATCTATATGCTATGAATGATATATTAGCATCCTTAGAAAGTTTTAGGCATAAGGGATGGGTCTCAAGACCTTAACCATGGTCATGGGAGAAAATAAATGGTATTAGTACCTAAATGAATCTTTTAAGGCTCATGATCCATGAATGAGTCCTTGAATCGCAACACAAGCCATTTAGAGGGGATATTTGGTATGTGCTTCAAATACGGGCGCCATTAGGAGGTTTTGTACACCAAGTATGATTCTTGGGGTCTTGACCATGGTAAATGGCAGAAATAAAGTACATCAAGTCTTATATAAATATTGTAAGGAGATGCTTCATTAATTTGTCCCTAAAGCACCAAATAGGCCCTCCAAAAGGGGTATTTGATCTCTATTCATTGGGATATGGGAACTTATAAGAGGTTTTGCATACTAGGGATACAATGTTTTATGCATCAAGGAATGGTATCGATGCCTTAATATAAGCTTCCTTAAAGTACATTTTTCCTTAAGTGGGATATGGTTACCATTTCAGAGGTTTTGTAACAAGATATGGGTTTTGGGTCATTGGCCCAAAAATAAGCTTCTAGGGCCCTTTTCCTTAAACTAGGTCTCAAGCCACCACACAAACATGGATCATTGGCCTCTTGGTTGGATATGGTAATGATTGAGATATTTTGCATACCATGCATGGATCTCAAGACCTCAACCATAGTCGATGAAGGAAAATAAAGGATATAGAATATAAATTAATATTTTAGGGTTCATAATCCATTAATGACACCTTGAACAACCACACAAACCCTCAGATGGAATCTTTGTACTTAAAATGAGATATAGGCACCATTTGAAAGTTTTAGACACAAGAGACGGGTCTTAGGAATGTGACCATGATCATGGAAGAAAATAAATGGTATTACGGCCTAAAAAAAACATTTAAGACTCATGATCCATGAATGGGTCCTTGAATCACTACACATTCCCATTAAAAGGGATATTGGCCTCCATTTGGGATACGAGTGCCATTAGGAGATTTTTTTGTAGCAAGGATGCATCTTGGGATATTAACCATGGTAAGGGGAGGAAATAAATGGAATCAAGTATTGTATAAATATTTTAAGGATATGATCCATGAGCAAGGCTTTAATGTTCCATGTAAACCCTATAAAAGGGATCTTTGATCTTCGAGTGGGATATGGGCACCTATAGGAAGTTTTGCATACTATGGATGGATCTTGGGGTCTTTACCATGGTCAAAGGTATAAAAAATGGACATATGACCTAAATGAAGCTTCTTGGGCTCATGAGACAAAAGGAGGTCTTAAACAACTACACATGCCCTTGAGAGGGGATATTTATAAGCCACCATTTGGGATACATACACCATTAGGATACTATATTCATAGGTGATGAGTCTTGATGCCTTAACCATAGCCATATGGAAACCATTAGAAGGGTTTTATTATTGAATTACCAAGTCGATTTGATGTCGTAGAAGCTTCAATTCACCCATCACAAATGTCATGCACCGACCCTGCATAGTGAGCATTAGTGAATGGGTCCAACTTTGAAATTTCTTCAATATGTGTCTGTATGCATCGAAATTTTACATGGTTAGACTAGATACATGCTTTGATGGTATGGGATGGTTTCAAAACTAAAGTATGTATGATGTCCCCACATAATCTTTGAGATCATCCACATTTGCATCAACGTTCATCATGCACCTCTCATTGTCATCATTCGTCATTCTCTTCTATAGAATCGTTGTCGGAACTATATTGAAATTTTACATGGACCTTCCAATACAACCATCACAAATTTCTTCCACCGAACCCACACAGTGAGCAATGAAAGGGGCCAACGTTGAAATTTTTTCAATATATTCCTGTATGCGTCGAAATTTGACATGGTTAGACTAGATAGTTTCCTTGAAGGTATGGGAGGGTTTCGATACTTAAGGATGTTTGATGTCCCCGCATAATACTTAAGGAGGTTTTGATTATTGAATTACCAAGTCGATTTGATGTCGCAGAAGCTTCAATTCACCCACCACAAATGTCATGAACCAACCTTCCATAGTGAGTAGTGAATGGGGCAAACATTGAAATTTCTTCAATATGTGTCTGTATGCATCAAAATTGGACATGGTTAGACTAGACACATGCCTTGATGATATGGGAGGGTTTCAAGACTCAAAGATGTCTGATGTCCCAACCACATAATCTTTGATATCGTCCATGTTTGCAACAACGTTCATAATGCGCGTCTCATTGTCAAATGTCATTGTTTCCATCTGTAGAATCTTTGTTGGAACTCTCTTGAAATGTCATGGAACTTCCAATTCACCCACCACAAATTTCATGCACCGACCCCACATAGTGAGCAGTGAATGGGACCAACATTGAAATTTCTTCAATATGTGCCTGTATGCATCAAAATTTGACATGGTTAGACAAGACACATGCCTTGATGGTATGGGAGGGTTTCAAGAATAAAGGATGTCTAATGTCCCGACCACATAATCTTTGAGATTGTCCATGTTTGCAACAACTTTCATAATGGGTGTCTCATTGTCAAATGTCATTTTTTCCATCTGTAGAATCTTTGTTGGAACTCTCTTGAAATGTCATGGAACTTCCAATTCACCCACCACAAATGTCATGCACCGGCCCCACATAGTGAGAAGTGAATGGGGCCAACATTGAAATTTCTTCAATATGTTCATGTATGCATCAAAATTTGATATGGTTAGACTAGACACATGCCTTGAAAGTATGGGAGGGTTTCAAGACTCAAGGATGTATGATGTCCCCACATAATATTTGAGATCATCTACATTTTCATCAATGTTCATCATGCATGTCTCATTGCCAATGTTTGTCATTCCCTTCTATAGAATTGTTGTCGGAACCATCTTGAAATTTGACATGGAACTTCAAATACACCCATCACAAATTTCTTCCACTGACCCCGCACAGTGAGTAGTGAATGGGGCCAATGTTGAAATGTTTTCAATCTATGCCTGTATGCATCGAAATTTGACATGGTTAGACTGGATAGTTTCCTTGAAGGTATGGGAGGGTTTCGATTCTTAAGGATGTTTGATGTCCCCACATAATATTTGAGATCATCCATGTTTGCATCAATGTTCAATATAATGGATGTCTCATTGTCATCATTCTTCATTTCCATTTATAGAATATTTTTTGGAACTCTCCTTAAATGTCATGCCACTTCCAATACACCCATCAGAAATGTCATCTTGCATTGACCCCACATAATGAGGAGTGAATGGGGCCAACGTTGAAATTTCTTCAAAATGTGCATGTATGGGTCAAAATTAGACATGGTTAGACTAGACACATGCCTTGACGGTATGGGAGGGTTTCAAGACTCAAGGATGTATGATGTCCCAACCACATAATCTTTGAGATCGTCCATGTTTGCAACAATGTTCATAATGGGAATCTCATTGTCAAATGTCGTTGTTTCCATCTGTATAATCTTTATTGGAACTCTCTTGAAATGTCATGGAACTTCCAATTCACCCACCACAAATTTCATGCACCGACCCCACATAGTGAGAAGTGAATGGGGCCAATGTTGAAATTTCTTCAATATGTGATTGTATGCATCAAAATTTGACATGGTTAGACTAGAAACATGCCTTGATAGTATGGAAGGGTTTCAATACTCAAGGATGTATGATGTCCCGACCACATAATCTTTGAGATCGTCCATGTTTGCAACAACCTTCATAATGGGCATCTCATTTTCAAATGTCGTTGTTTCCATATGTATAATCTTTGTTGGAACTCTCTTGAAATGTCATGGAACTTCCAATTCACCCACCACAAATGTCATGCACTGACCCTGCATAGTGAGTAGTGAATGGGGCCAACCTTTAAATTTCTTCAATATGTTCCTGTATGCATCGAAATTTGACATGGTTAGACTAGACACATGCCTTAACAGTATGGGAGGGTTTCAAGACTCAAGGATGTCTGATGTCGCAGCCACATAATATTTGAGATCATCCATGTTTTCAACAACGTTCATAATGGGCCTCTCATTGTCAAATGTCATTGTTTCCATCTGTAGAATCTTTGTTGGAACTCTCTCGAAATGTCATGGAACTTCCAATTCACCCACCACAAATGCAATGCACCAACCCCGCATAGTGAGTAGTGAATGGGGCCAACATTGAAATTTCTTCAATATGTTTCTGTATGCATCAAAATTTGACATGGTTAGACTAGACACATGCCTTGACGGTATGGGAGTGTTTCAAGACTCAAGGATGTCTGATGTCCTGACCACATAATATTTGAGATCGTCCATGTTTGCAACAACGTTCATAATGGGCGTCTCATTGTCAAATGTCATTGTTTCCATTTGTAGAATCTTTGTTGGAACTCTCTTGAAATGTCATGGAACTTCCAATTCACCCACCACAAATGTCATGTACTGAACCCACATAGTGAGTAGTGAATGGGGACAACGTTGAAATTTCTTCAATATGTTCATGTATGCGTCAAATTTTGACATGGTTAGACTAGACACATGCCTTGACAGTATGGGACAGTCTCAAGACTTAAGGATGCATGGTGTCCCCACATAATATTTGAGATCATCAACATTTGCATCAACTTTCATCATGCACGTCTCATTGCCAATGTTTGTCATTCCTTTCTATAGAATTGTTGTCAAAACTATCTTGAAATTTGACATGGAACTTCAAATACACCCATCACAAATTTCTTCCACTAACACCGCATAGTGAGCAGTGAATGGGGCCAACATTGAAATGTTTTCAAAATGAAATAAAACTTAGAAACATGTAATTAACCCACATAATTAAAAATTATTTAAAGAGAATAATTCATACAAATTAAAATATCTAGTTACGTACCTCATCAACCAATGCAACATTTGTATCATCCTTCTTTTGTATATTCTTCTTGATCATCCAACTGGATATATGTATCAACATCCAGTTCAGAAAAAATGTTGAAAGGATTGATGATATCATCATCATCATCATCAATTTCATTTTAAAGCATAAATTCATCGATATCATCATCAAGAACTGGCACATTGTCTCCTACGCTTTGTTCATCTTCTCTGTCTTCTTCATCTGTCAACCCATATTCTTCCTGCTCTAGCTCTACATCATCTTCTTCTTCAATTTCATCTTCCTCATCTACAATATACTTTACTGGCCGTCATCTTGGATCATATCTAACAACAAATGACCAATCCCTCTTACCTGGAACCTTTGAGTAAAAGACTTGTTCACATTGACTTGGAAAAACATAGCGGTCATTTGTTTTTTCAAAAACATTTGTTTTAATCATCGGAAATCCATTGGCATGTTGAATAATTGTTCTTTCCTCATCCTGTTCATGCATTCCTAACCTATACCATTTGACATCGAACAAAACTAATTTGAAGGAATTAAATTCACACTCAATTATATCATTCAAAAACCCATAGTATCTATTTTCATATTCTCGAGGACGTATGTCACTCCTAAAGGAAACATTAGTGACCTGGAATACTACAATTATCCCACTATCATAATTTTTTTTGGTTTCATCCAACTGTTTGATGCAAAATTTACGGCCATTGCACCACATAGCCTTCTGTTGTTTCAACTGAAATATGCCAAACATGTAAAAGATGCATTGTCAATTAATAATAAACAAATTTATATAACTTGGAAAGTATAATATGAAAAAAGAACACCTACAGTCACATTAATATAATATAAAATAACTGAATAAAATGGGTGAATTTGCTTGCCTTTCCATCTTTCAAACAATATGCTAAATCTATTTCCTTCTACGTAACATTATAATCTCCATTATGATGAGCTTCTCTAACCAATTCAGAGAGTTTTTCCCATGATAACCTACCGACATGATGTTCTTTACATCTATCAATCCATACCTTCATCCAGTCAAGATTTTTTGCAATGTATAAATGTAGTGCATCCCAATCTTGAGCAACTGACTGATCAAAAAATCACAATTCACCAATATTAAATATTAGTTACAACCATGGTAAATATTAGTAAATGATGAAAGAATAAATATTAAATGAGTATGATCATATACACAAAAAAATGAAAAAAATTATATTTATTAAAAATATCCACAATTTAATTAGCTCTCACTTTCTTCATTGTACCTTTCCCCAACAATTGCTCCCTTTCAAATTTTTTGGGGTTCACATCCCAAATGAAATCCACTGCATGCATAGCTTGTGCTGCTAATTTAGGAAGCTACTGACTAATATACACCATGAATTCATATACCACATATCCCTCCACCATAGAACCCTTGGGACGTGCTCTTTGTATAACCAAAGCCTTCAATTATTTCAAGTGCCTCTCCACCATCCACATTGAACTTGTGTGTACAGGTCCACACATTTCAATCTCCTCAACTGGGTGTATGAGGTAGTGTTCTTGTGCATTGAAAAATGTTGGAGGTAGATACTTCTGCATTTCACACATTAGCTGAGGAATTTCTCTCTTCCAATACTTTATATCATCTTCATGGATTTCTTTCAATGACAACCATCTACAGATCATGAAGCAAGAAAATAACATGTTTCAACAAAACATATAAATACATATTACATTACAAGTAAAACACATGTCATTAAGTACAACAAAAAATTGAATTTTTTTTTTTTTGCATATGTATTGCAACTACTTACCTCATGTATTTGCCAAGATCATATATAACTTGTTTTATGTTGTTGTCAAATTCGTTTGGGAGAGATAGAGGTAGAACATACTGTAATAATAAAAATGAATCGTTACTTGTTCAAAATTAGACAAAAAAATAAAAATCTCAAAAATTGTATACGACCAATATATAAATATGAATACTAAAATGATTAATTACCTTAATGAAGGTATGCCAATCATGTGTTTTTTCCCCACCAAATTCACCTTTCTTTGTTAAGATATTCTTTATGTTTGAACAAAAACCTGTGGGAAATTTAATTTTTTGAATGAACTCTTTTACACCATTGGTTTGTTGCTCTATTAATAACCATGGAAGGTTATTTTGGTCTCCATCGTTATTTTATCAGATCACACTTTGCATTGCATGATTGGATTCTTGAATGTCATTACAAATTTTGACAATTTTTTCTTTATCCCTCTTGCCATCTATGATTTTCCATAATGTTTCTGTCACATTATTCCCGATATGCATTGTATCAAATAAATGAACTATTTTTAGGTCCTTATAGTAAGGAAACCTCATGAATTGATTGGGATAACATTTCATTCCTCGTGGAAGCCCAATATTACTACCTTCTTGATGACAACATTGATGAAGCATAAAAAAATCATAACATTATTTATCAAATGCGGTAAAATAAAATGAATAATTAAAATAAAATTTCAAAACATGATTCCATTTACGATACATAAAAAAATGCATACCTCAAGGATTAATTCTACCATATGCCAACTTCCATAGGCGAGGTGTCATTCTTTGTGGTTTTAGTCCATTCTCTTGTTTCCCATTGAAAATATATTTTTAGTAGTACGATACTTATGGTTCTTAGAGAGGAAGTGTCTATACTCATCAAACACCTTCTTTCCTAAAAAATTTGACCGACGATATTTCATCTTAGGACCACAAACTGGACATGCAAATTTACCCTTTGTTTGAATACCTGCAACAGATGGATTAATGTGAATTATTAATATATATATGAAATGATTATTTAAACAACATGCATGATATACTAAATTAATTATATACTATTCAAGCATGAAATATGGAACGTTACATACCACAAAAATGTGTTAGTCTTGGGGTATCATGAATTGTCCATAAAAGTATTCCACGGCATTGAAATATCTTCTGCCCAATTGGTTTATAGATCTCATACATAGTGATGCCCTACCATAACTTTAGTAGCTTGTCGATAAGAGGCTCGATATACACATTCATATCTTTAACTTGGTACTTACCTAATTGTTTGAAATTACATGAAATTACTACCATGGTATGTATATATACGTAAATAAATAAATAAAAGATGTTATGCAAAAAAAGAGAAAAATGAAAGTTTTTAATTCAAAAAATTAATGTAAACAAATACCTAGAATAATCATTGTCAACATTATGTGCTCCCTCTTTATTGACATCCAAGGAGGAATGTTATTGTTGATAACAAAAATAGTCCACACTAAGTAAATAGACCGAAGCTCTCAAAATGGATTAACACCGTTAGTTGCCAATGAACTCCTAACATTACGAGGTTCATCTATAAATTATGGCCATTTTGATCAATTTCTTTAAATGCATAACCATTCGTAGGCACTCAAAGAATGCCATATTCAATTCTCTTTTGTGCATGGTAATCCATAAACTGTGCTATGCTTTGGCACCTAAAGAGTCGTTGCAAACATGGAATTATGGGAATATGCCAAAGAACTTTTCGAGGGACCATTTTTGTTACTTGATCAGTTCGATATCTACTAATACCACATATCGAACATTCTGTTTTCAATGCATTTTGTCCATAATATATAATATGATCATCAGGACACACATTTATACTTTGATACTCCATTCCAATGTCTTTCATAATGGCATGTAAATCTCGATATGTGTGAGGTAAAATATTTGACGAGGGTAAAAGAAATTCACCTAACAATCTAAAACATAAAAAATAAATAGTTAATGTAAAGAATAGTAATTGTAAATATTGCATTTTTATTTTACACATTAATTAACACTAAAACAAACTGGGGAAAAGTCAACCTTTATGTAGATGTGAAGAAACATATTACATACCTTAGGATATATGTCATACAAGTGTTCGACAAATGATTCACAACTTTCAAGTTCACCAGCAGCAATGTAGTGGAGAGAATATTTTCTCTTGACCCTTTATAAAGTCGTTTATTTTCCTTTTCAATCAGAGGTTCATCATAAATACCATCACTACTGTCCCCATGATCCTCATCTGGATTACTGAATAAGTCTTGGATCATTTTATTTGTCCCATCATCTTGAACTATGTTATTATTGTCATCTACTTCTATGGGATCAGTAACTTGATCTTCATTATTTGCTTCAAGTTCTTCATCTTGTACTACAACATCATTTCTACTACTACTTGGTTGTTTGTGCATAAAGTTAGGGGGAAAATCTAACTTTATAATTACAAACAATCATGAAAAATTAGTGCATGTATAAAACAATATAAAAGTTTGAGAATAAAATAAATATTAAAACAGATAATGAATGTATATATAGCTAATTACCATGGGACGATATTCATTTGATCCCCCATCCATGTGCCCATATTTTCTACAATTTTTTTTAGTTGTTTCTATTAAAACTCTTTCGGGATGTCTAGTACAACAATTTTTGCAATGGAAATAACATTTACCGTCACCCTTTTCACCCTCTTTAATTATTTTCCCAGCTCTAATGTTTTCTGACATTCTTCCCCACAGACATATACTGAAAAAAAATACATGTTTTTTGTTCACCAAGAAGACTCGCTTAAGCCCTTTTTGAAGTGTCGTTATTATAGAAAACTTGCCACAACATCCGTAAAATGCAACATATTTATAGATTTTATAACGTCGCAATTCCAACGATAGTTGACCAAGTCAAATTTGACTTGGTCAAATACTAGGTGACTGTTGGGAGGGGGAAAACCTAATTTCCATAACATCGCAACTGCGACGACTATTTTACAAATGTCGCAAGAGAGACGGAAATCCAATGGAATCACAATAGAGATGTATTCGTCGTAATAGCGACATGTGTTTGCATTACGTCGCACTTGTGGCGTTATCGGGCACTATGGAGAAAAAAATTAAAATTTCCTCTATTTCTTGACAGTATTGCCAATTTTGTCCATAACGTCACAAATAGAACATAAAGAATTTTCTAATATGTACTAGTGTCACTACAATGTTTTTTTGTTGTTTTTATTAAAAGTCTCCTTCTATTATAGCCCCTGCATTTTTTAGAAGGGAAATAGCATTTTCGATCACCCAAAGCCTCAACCATTGCAGATCTCAAGTCTTGGCCTTTTCCTCCTAGAGGAATGTTATGTGACATTTTTTCCTTACCAAACTTCCAGTGATGATTATCTTAAAAAATAAACTTCAGTAGTTTAACTATTTGTAATGCAATTAACAAAATAATTTATTTATTTTATTCTGACCTAAAAATATCACTTATAACCTCTACAAATTGTCGCTAGTATAGAAACAACATCAAACATCATTAATATTCAAACTTTTTTAATTATGTATCACACTTTCATTGGACTTACGATGGATGTTGACCAAAGAGACTTGCTTAACGAAATGAACAAAAATATTGACTTCACCAAACGTTGGTACACACATCATTATCCTTCTCACCCATCGAATAACCGATGATAGTTGACTTGGTCAACCGTTGGATATCCGATGACAATCACTAGCGTTAGATATTCGACGAACATCCGAGCTTTAAAAAAAATGCAACCGACAATACGGTCGATTTTATTTGTACTGTCGAAATACGACGCCTATTGTTTCCATACATATGTAGTAGTGTGGTATAGACCCTTAGGAATACTCATGATAAAGTATAAATATGCATGAGTATTCCTAGGGGTATATACCAAATACCCCTATTATTATATTATTTATTTTTAACTACATAGTGGGCATATTCTATTATTATGGCCACATTACATTTATTATCCCCTTGGGTACCTCCCTAGGTACCCATATTATCCTCCCTAGGTACACTACATTCACTTGTAGTAAAACTTGATAGATAAAAGAGATCCAACATACAAATGGTATGATATATCAAAGAGAGAATATAGACATAAACTTCATAAATAAACCCTTGAACATCCAGGATACCAAAACATTCATCGTGAACAAAAAAATAATATAGAAAGAACATTAAGGTAGGGTAACACCATCAATTACTTCTTATAGAAGGAATCACTCCACAAGTCATGCGGGCTATAAGACAATGCATTCCAACACACCTCCAATACAAAGATACTCATGTGCATTTATACTTTCTCATGAGTATTCCTAGGGGTCTATGCCAAATACACTTTGTTATTATATTATTTCCTTTTAATTACATAGTGGGATTATTCCATTATTATGGACACATTACATTCATTATCCCTCATGTACCTCCCTAATTACCCCATATTATCCTCTATAGTTACATTATATTCCATCCCCTTTGGCATGTCCCATCCTTGAATTTTGGGAAGAAATCATATAATATGAATTACTAAGCAATGTAGTCAATCGGTACCATGCATTGGCATCCATCCATCCTAGTGAAATGAGAACATGGGGTCCAACTATGGCCTTTCATCAATCTTGATTCTGGTTTTTTCTTGGGATCCATGTCTTTGCTACACTACTTTGATATCTCCATGCATTGTGTTTAGTCCTCCGTGTGTCTCCATATTTTTTGCCTCTTTGGATCCAATGTTGATCCATAGCTAGTTTGTTAATGCTCATACCCTTTCCTGATGATTATTGCTTCTCTCAGTGGTGTGGGTGGAGAAATACAACAATCTTAGTTATTAGTTCTTCTTTCTTCAACTCTTCAACATGTGGTTCCTTTGAGACATTTATCTCCTTATCTTCTTCTTCATGTTTAGGCCTTTCTTGGGAATTTTCTTCAAGTTATTTTGTAGGAACTTCTTTTGATTCAACCTTGTACTCTTCATATGATGCATCGTTAGGTAATACAATTTGTTTCTCGTGCCTCCATGGGCCCTTCTTATTTAATAAGAGAAGTATCTTGTAATGTAATTTTCTTTTTCTTGTACCAAATCTTTAAAAACTTATTTTGCACATTAATATTAATTGTACCAACTGAGTCCATCCAATGATATCCTAAAACAATATCCACATTATCCATATCTATAACATAAAAATATGAATGCAACACATATTTATCCATGGTAATATTCAAATGTGTAAACATTTGAACATATTCACCCTCAACCTGTGTCATTTTAATATTATTTGTAGGAACTTGCAATATTTTAGCCAAGTTAACATTAATGAAATTATGTTTGCAACTATGGTTAATAGAAACAATCACCTTCTCTTTCTTAATACATCCATGAACCTGTAATATGAAGTGGTCACATGAAAAAAAATCCCTAGTGCACTTCTTATCCTTCTTCATTACATGAGACCACCTGTCTAAAAATCATTTTTCATATTCTTCATTGGAAAGTTCCTTCTTCTTATCATAGCTAAGTGAATTTCACAAATTTTCCACATCGCCTTTTAAATTCATACATCACCACAATGTACACATCTTTCCTCCTAATAACTTCTGATTTGTTATGCATTCTTAAATACTAGGGCCATCAGTTTTCCTGTAAAGTACATCTTGCTAAAAATAGAACTATGGTTTCAAGGAGAACCACTTACTTTCAATGGAGCTCCTTTATGTAACTAAGGTTTGAGGCTGAAAATGTAAAATGATCCTAACTTCTGTAATACTTCTTGGATAGGCTATTAGAAACCCAACTGTAAAATTCCATGGGATTCTCTAGATATATTGACACTAATTTGATAGAAATCTATGTAATCTATCAAAATATATCCAATCTGTGAAATTCATGGCCATCACTGAAAAAAAAAAAACATTGATTTAAAATCAACGATATCTCCACTTCCAAGACTCCATTTTGGACGGGTTTTTTTTTTTAATTGGGTATTTTTTTTGATAGAAATTTAGAGATATGGATGGTTTATTCAAATTATACACATAAAGTTTTAGAAATCAACCTGAATTCTTTCGTCTTTTTTCGTAAAAAAACTGCAAAAAGAAAAACAAATCCACTTTGTGTCCTAAAGTTCTCCCACTCGGTGCCCAAGAAAGTGATATGATACCACTTGCAATGTATCTAGGAGGCAAGATAATATGTTCATTCTTCATGGAATACCATGGGCATATATTTTTTATATTGATCCCTACCATTAACCAAACATAATAGTTGGTGTTTTGAATGAGATAAGGGTTGACTCCATCCACGACTATGCTTAGTTAAAGGTTTTGTACTTCATCCTTCAATTATTAGGCTACATATCCTAAAATATATGCTTCATGGATATTGAATCTATTTAGGTCTACATAACTCCCAGCTCACTTTTGTGTGAGCATGCCACCCCTACAGCATGACTAATTATTTGCAACAAAAGAACCTTTGAATCCTTGGTATTGTGGGCATGTAGCTCAATGTATTATGAGGATGAATATTTTTACACTTATTTTTTTTATATCTTTCATGTCCACATTTTGGACATATCTCTTTTCCCATGTATTTTCCTATGTAAAGAACACTATCATTCATACAAGCATGATATGATATCTACTCAACACCCAACCTTTTCAGTAGTTATTTTTCCTCTTTGCAGTTGTTGAGGAGGAAATTATCACTCAAAACTATATTATCTTTGAATATTATAGAATTAGAAAACAATATAAATGTACATTGTCATTAAACATGCATAAAATATTTTTTCATTGTTAATTGTGTGACAAGATTCATTAAAATATAGAGAAATTAATGGTTAGTTACCTCAGTAGTGTTGAGAAACATGTGACTAAGATACCATGCATTGATTTCAAGTTGTACAATAACACTCTTGTCCCTAGTTGGGTAGACCTCAACCCATGTCAAAAAAGAGGGGTGGTGGAAGCATATTTCAAGATTTTGAAGAAGGTATCAATGATATGAGCATATTCTCCTATATCATCTTGTTGCAACACATTTAACAATGCTCCCTCGAAGGCATGGGTATCCCATAAGAAGTCATCCATACAAACCTTTGAATCATTGTTTTCATCCTTGACATTTATGATATTGCTAATTATAATGCATTTAGTATATTTTGTTTTTTTAATTAAGTGGGATCTATATTAATATTGACAAAATGTACATATATGTATGTGGCGGTTCAAATACCAAGAAGTTCCTAGAAATACTTATGAAACCAAGAGATACCAATATTGTCAGCCTACCCCAGTGGGGAAACTAGGCCAAAAATTGAAAATAACTAGTTTGAGAACCTAATAACTAAGTGACCCATAGTCTATAATGACACTTTTCAACTTCCCTATGACCCAGACATACAAAAAATAGAACAAGATAGTAGAAAAAAAGTTGTAATTCATATTAACCAATGGCATGAGGAACCTGAGAGGTTGATGGGACAACATCATTCAGATGAACAACAACATAATAAGACTCCACCCAAGGATAAGTAGCAATAGGGAGATGGAAGGAGCCATCGTGTATTTTGGAAATCTAGGTAACCACTGAGATGAAATGAGCATTATGTGCCTCCATAGTCTCCATACGATGCTTGAGATGGTGAAAATATTGGTATTTGGGAAACATGTCGAGGACCACCATTGTTCTGGTACAGCCCAAGTCTGGTATTAATTCTCCCACCTGATGTTCAACCTCCTCATCCTCCTTGAACTCTCTAACCAATTTGACCTTAGCTTATAGTGCAGGCATTGTCACCTGGTTCTCCAGAGGGACAAAGTCATGATAAAAATGAATTGCATCTATGGTTTCCTAAGTGTAATTTTTAAACCTATGAAGTAAAGCAATGCATATATATTCTTAAGAAATACAAAAATTAATCAATGGCTCATACACAGAGTACATGGAGATTTTATACCAGAAACCCTCAACCGGGAAAACCTTTCTTATTTTCATTATATCGAATTTCACCATTCACCATACAATATATACAATGTTTTTAGGTATTCCGTAGATACCAAAACCATAATCCCTTAATCCGGGATTAATTTACAAATCCGCTAAAAATAGCAAAATCCGCTAAAAATAGCAAAAAAATGCCCAAAAAAAAAATCCGGGGTGCTGCCCCGAACGCTGCGCGTAACCAAGGGGGGGGATAACTTCCACCCCCCTGGGGATGCAATTGTTGTATCTGACATGCCCACACACACACACATGCAAATAATATAACACATACCCAACATTCTCCCACTTGTTGTTTTCTTTGCATCCAGGGGTCCAGGGGATTATATAGTCAACAATACAGGGCAACAATGCCCATTGTTACTCTACACCAGG
>JZKD02S1673065.1:468819-513494 GCA_000966675.3 Picea glauca | reverse complement strand
CTTCCCAACAACTTGTACATAGTTCCACAACAAACTCCCCTCATCAACACCATTGCTCCTCGTACCATCTTGCAAGTGTTCTTTTCAAATATAGTTTTCACTCCTGCATCACTCAACTTGCTTACAGATATTAGGCTCCTAGCTAGTTTTGGAATGTGTAGAACCCCGAGAAGAGTTCTAATCCTTCCATCGTTTAGAAGCAACTTAACCCTTCCACGTCCCAAGATTTTTGTTGTCGAATCATCTCCTAGGAATACATCACTACCATCATATTTTTCATATTTAGAGAACCACTCCCTGTGAGGAGTCATATGGTATGATGCACCTGAGTCGATCAACCATACATCATGGTTTGCATGTGTACTTGTAGATTCTAGGTAAACATCACCTCCTTCTTCAGTGGAGGCTTTCGCCTCCGTGGAAGAGGTACTATCAGATCCCTTTGGTTTTTCAACCTTCTTAGACTTGCAATATTTCTTATAATGCCCTGTTTTACCACACTTCCATCATTTCCTCAAAGATTTTCCTGGAGACTTATATCTACCTGTAGATTTAGATCTCCATCCCGAAGGCTTACCAGGGTTCCTGTCTTAGGTACTCCCTCTTACAAATAAATCATTTGTGCTATGACCATCCATGCTTTTTCGCCTCATCTCTTCAGATAACAAGGATGCAACTACATCCTCATACTTCAATGTAGATTGAGTGGTACTACCTATTTCTACAACCACATTATCCCAAGAGTCTAGAAAAGAACATAACAAATTAATACACTTATCTTCTTTTGCAATCATAATATTAACAGATCCAAGTTGACTTACCAGAGTATTAAAGGCATTTAGATGTTCTGTCACAGAACCTCCATCTTCCATCATAAGATGATACAACTTCTTTCAAAGAAACAACTTGTTTACTAGGGACTTTGATTGATACAAAATCCCTAACTTATGCCATAGTTCCTTGGCTATAGATTCTCTTGAGACATTCAACAACACCAAATCTGCCAGGCAGAGTCGAATAGTACTCCTTGCTCTTCTGTCCAACTTGTCCCAATCTTCCTTCAACATACTAGTAGTTGGTGTACTAGTAGTTTGTGTACTGGTAGGTTGTGTACCAGTAGCTTGTGTGCTTGTAGACGGTGTACCAGTAGGCTGTGTACCAGGATCCACAACGATCCATTGTTCTTTTTCTACAAGAAGGTCCTCCATCTTGAGCTTCCATAGCTCAAAGTTTTTACTGTTGAACTTCTCTATCTCGATTCTATATGAGCTCGCCATTCCTCTTTCTTTACTCGAATCTCCACTGCAAAAGCTCCCACTAAACCCAGGTTTATCACAGACCCAAGATAAACTTGATCTATCAAGACCGAGCCAAACACTCAGCGACAAAGGCATCCCTCTGAAGCCAAAAATGAGCATGATACCACATGTAAGTTTTAAACCTGTGAAGTAAAGCAATGCATATAGATTCTTAAGCAATACAGAAATTAATCAATGGCTCATACACAAAGTACATGGAGATTTTATACCGGAAACCCTCAACCGGAAAACCTTTCTTATTTTCATTATATCGAATTTCACCATTCACCATACAATATATACAATGTTTTTAGGTATTCCATAGATACCAAAACCCTAATCCATTAATCCGGGATTAATTTACAAATCTGCTAAAAATAGAAAAATCCACTAAAAATAGAAAAAAACCGCCCCAAAAAAAAAAATTGTGGCGTTGCCCTGAACGCTACATGTAACCAGGCGGGGGGGCATAATTTCCCCCCCCTAGGACCCCCCTAGAAAGGCACCCGATGCACACGGTAGAGCTCTAGGTGAAGGGATCGTTAGACGCAATTGTCGTATCTGACGCACCCACACACACACACATGCAAAGAATATAACACATACCCAACACTAAGCACCGCATGAAGAGCCAACTGATGGGGAGAGATGAGGTTTCCTCCCATGAAGGGCCATGATAGAATGCAGTCGATGGATTGGAGCAAGAGTTATAGATATAAACCAGTCATAAACGAGAACAGACCACAACAGGGAACACAGTTGAAACACTTTGAAACCCATATCCTCCCCTGAGCCGCAATTTAACTTCACCTTGGTCATCATGCCCACAATATGAAGGCGTACCCTTCTTTCAGTCCAGTACTTGTTCATTAATATTAGCATGATGTAAGGTCGTGGGCGAGGATGTTGGACCTCAAAAGTGAATATGTTTTCCTTGTAGTAAAGTACTTGTTAAGATAAGGCTGCATTTTTTTGGTAATATAAAACAACCATGACTTTAAAAACAAAACAAAAATGATTTCTTTCAAATTTTACTTCTACCTTAAAAAGGCCTTCAACTTTTTAGTCCCAAATATGTAATTAATAAAAATATCAAGCATCAAACACTAGCACCTCTTCCTCGTTTCTACACCATCTTCATCTATAATACAACATTGTTTTCAAAATATTAGGTATATCATGTACTCTGAGTGATCATAAATGTAAAGAAAATGATAAAGGTTAATGATTATTAATATTTTCTTAGATTTTTTTAGTCAAGTGGTTGGAGCTCAATTGGTTAGGGTGGGGATTTTTCTCCTCCACACCCAGGTTTGAGTCTCATCTATGTGACTTGTTGTTCTTTGTGAGCCAAATATTCTCGAAATAATTGACCCTCCTATGTTTTCTGGATTTCTGGGGGGATTATTGTGGACGTAGGGAGATTCGTGCCATGAACCATAATGGAAATATATATATATATATTCTTAGATATATATATATATATTCTTGGAAATATATATATATATTCTCATTAAAATATTGATGGCCAATGGGGGAGAAATCAGACTTATTTTTTGGTGCAAACACAAAATTAAGAAAGCATAAAGAAAAAAATTATGAGAGGGATAATTTTCATGGTATAAATGAGAGTTCTTGCTAGGGTTTTCCTATTGTGTATCGTTTCATGAAATTGCTTGCAACAACTTATGTTCTAGTCACATTTATTGATTGACTAATCGATGATTATTTCGGATCAGAATCTTTATTGCTATCATTTTTCTCGCGGGTCATGAATTGGTTGTCATAAGGCTTAAGGGGGCATATGGCCGCCCATCCACTTGATTTTACTTTAAAAGGTCATTTTTCTGAAGTCCATGGAAATAATAACCATGGTTCCACCAAAATTCTCACAGAAGTTTGTCCTGAAGGTGTGCCATGAGGTAATGAAATTCCTCCTAGTGAAATTGCTATTGAAATTCTTGTTAATAAATATGTTGTTGTTTGTGATCGGATGGAATGATACACCTTGATAGGTTACTTTTTAGATAATTAGGGATTAGGTTAAAGAGGCATGGGATCCCCATGGTTGGGTATATATGACTACCCGAAGCCTAGATTTTTTTTTTTTTGTTTACCTTAATGGAGGGAAAGCATGTTGTAGAAGTGGCCATGCACGATCCTTATATGTGTTGCAATATTGTTGTCATATTGTCAGAATGGCATGAGAATTTATCCATTGATGATTTTGTCAAGTAACATTGTCTTGTCTAGGTGTAATTATCAAGCTTGTTAATGCAGATCTAGGATTTCCTCAAATGCATCTCATCCCCTCTTGTTCAATTCATATACCACAATCCCCATTGTTCCTTCATCCCTCACCCTCAAAAGTTTATTTTCATTTACTATCATTTTATCTTAGGATATGAAAGAATAAATATTCATTAAGGTCAACAGTAAGGTCATTATGAAACTTGTTAGGTACATTAACCTTGTGAACACTTTATTTCATTGTCAAATCCACGACCATGGGATTATAAACTATCTTATAATATCCAAGGTTGAGTCTTATGATACACCTTCAACAAATAACCTGACTACTTAGACCTAGATACTTTGTCTTTGATTGATGTCAGTGAATGGATTTAGGTGAAAAAGAAGGGAAATAAAGGCAATTTGTGCTTCGAAGGCTTGACTAAAGGCATGACCGATTCTGGGTTAACACCTTCAAATAAAACTAAACCAATTGTGGGTAAGGACCTCATAATATTTTCTTAGGCTACTTCATTACGTAAGATGGTGCTCATAGGGCCTAGTATCCTCCACAAAGGTTGGATGGGCACACCTATGTCAAAACTTAAGATGAGCATTCACGTCCACAGAAGAATACCTTGGTTGGATGGGTGATCCACACACTATAAAAGAATAATTTTGTGACTCTAAACTTTTAATAGGTGTTAAGTGGTAAGGATGGCACGAAGATGGATGTTTATGTTGAATATTTCCAATGAAATTTATGTCCTAGAATATAAGGAGTCTTATAGACTCGATAAGGAAAACCATGGTTCACAAAGTTTGTTCTAGGGAAAATTTTAAGGATCCATACTTATCTTAAATTGTAGAAACCTTGGCGAATCTTACTAATTCTTAAAATTCCAACCATAAAAGGTTTGACAATGTATTTGTATAAATATTAAAATTTGTAAGGATTTTAGATAGTTTCTAGAAATTTGGCAATTTTTAGAGTAAAACACTTTTATTCTGTACAATTTGGGTGAATAAAATGGAAATAAGTGAATCATTTTTTGGAAAAAAACATGGAAACTTATCCCATGGGAGAAATTTAGCCCCTAACAGTTTCCTTGAATTTTGTTATGTGGTGTCAAAATTGGATGTTTTGAGCCTACAATACGTTAAGGTCATCAGTTTATCAATCTCTCCATGACTCTAAATTGTATTTGACTTGATTCTAGTATATTTCATACCAATCATGATGATCAACAAGGGGGGAGACCACTCTTCTTTCACTTCAAATCATCTCGTGTATCATTTACCAAGGGTGTGACCTGTATAAGTAATTCATGTGGTTCCTCCTCAATCTCAATGATAGGGTGCTCAACCTTGCTAATTTATATGTACCTAATGATGCAAAAGCTAGGGCCATGTCATGGGTTTGGCTTGCAAAATTCCTCCTCAAAGTTGACATGCTTCTATGTGGATACTTCAATAATGTAGAATCTTAGGATGAAAATTTAGGTGTTAACCCTATCCACATGCTCTAGACTTGGCCTCTACAATCCTAAGAAAATTTGAAGGATGACTCATTAGAATTATGGTTTAAAAGGTTGAATTTTCGAGTTCTCAATGAGAGAGTCTTGAAGTGCCTTAATAAAGCCATGTTTTATGAGAAAATATACATTCTTCTTTGACTGAGAAGTGGGAATCTAGTGAAAATTCTTGGATATGCTACTCGCTCTAATCAACAACCTAATATTTTATCTATCTTGTGGGGCATAGCTAAAACTAGACTGGTTAAGTCTAGATATCAATGCCTTGCACCTCCAACACCTATCCTGTATTCATGTCATTATGTGGATTTGGAACTAGCTACCACAACCTTAGGGTGTAGATGGGTGGATTCCATGGTGGAAGGATGCCATATATAATGTCACGAAATTCCTATAAGGGTTTGGTTGGAAACTTACAATATTGTAGTGTGCTCACCACAAACTAGCCATGGATGAGTTTGAAGAATCCACATGACTCCTTCAACTCACTCTGTATGATGAAATTCTCCAAAAACAAGTTTCCAAGCTACTCTATATTGTAAAGGTGCGTGAATTTTAGAAGGCTAGGTGAGCCCAAATTTGGTCATGATTACTTTGGCTCAAGATGGATGATAGACCCATAAAGGTGTTTTTTCAAAAATTGGCCATTAATAAAGCTTATGATAAGATCAATTCCCTTAAAACAACTTTGGGTAGAGTTACCAATCAAAAGGAAATTGAGCAGGAGTTTGTCACTTAGTATCATACAATGTTTCAATATTGGGGTATGTATGATGTATGAAAGGTTGCTAAGAAAACATGCATTGACCTTGTCCCTCATAAAATATCCCATGAGAAAACAAGGATGTGTGACTAGGAGCTCACTCGTACGGAGCTCTGGTGATGGTTGCTGAAAAGTCCTATTGACGGGTCTAAATTCACCGGACAACAATAAGGGGTTACCCCCGATAAGACGTCCCAATTAGACCTCTCACAATTTGTAATAGGGAACCCATCTGAATTCTGGCCCGACAACCATTGCTGGTTTTGTTTTATGACCAGTTGTGACCCGGTCCACCAATGAGGATGAGTGATGGATGGTTATGAAAACAAATGATGTAGATGAATACTATGTAAATGAAAGAATCTAATATACTTCCAATCTATCCTACCCTAGCTAGGAGTGAATTAAGGTAAGTGAATGAGCTGTGACATGAAACTAACTCTACCAATAGCTTCCCCCAAATAGCTGAAATGAAGAAATAAAGTTAGATAACACATGCACTTGAATATATAACCAGAATAGTCTAAGTCACTATATCACATACATTGGAAACTCATATGCTCACGACATGAGAAATAATGAAGAGTAACAAAATTGCAAGAAAACACATATTGTGACAGAATAGTCCATAAACAAGCATGCTCTTACAACCTATGTGAACGACAAACATTCTTCTTGAAATAGTTCACAACAAAGCAACACCACATGTGAGTCCTCTCTATCAAAAGTTGGCCCTGAGGGATTCTCTGTATTAACAGTTTCAACAATAGTACATGAAAACTCCAAGAAAAGTTCTCCAATTTTAATTGACACTGTATTCCAAAAATAGTTAAGAAGTGTACAATGTTTGAAGAGGCAAAAGCCCTTTTTTTTTATTCAATTCTAGTATTTAATGAGGTTCAATATCACCCTCGACTTGCTTCCTTCCTTTGTGACATTTTGTTTTCCAACATTTTTCCTTATTCCCTTTGTGATGAGGAAAAACAAAGACACCGTTTACATTTTAAATTTTCCTCTAGCACTAGTGGGCCACCATGGATTTTGGTCGTAGTGCACCTCGTCCACCGTAATGATTGGCTTGGGCATTAGGGGCATCGGTCGTAGGGTTTAGACCCCTTCTTCAGTCATTCAAGTTTCATTCTCCTCGCTGCTTCCTGTTGCTCGGACAATTGATATCGTCCTTAATTCTCTATTGTCCTTGGTTGTAGATCGCGTTGCAAGAGTGCGTCTTCTTCTTGACATCAATACCTAACACCATTAAACATATCACAGATGAGTGGACTCAAAGGGATACTTAAATAAACTATTAAAACATGCATTCAAATCCATAAAACTGAAACATTAACTAATTGAAATTGCACATAAACTTCCCAGTTCGATTTGTGATCCCTCTGTTTGCGGCTGAAGTGTTGTGTTCTCCTGGTTTTGCTAATAAAGTACCAGATATTTGTTTTGAAAAATACAGATAGTCGGTGAGAAATTTCTCAAATCACACAGCTGGGAAGCTGTAGATATAGGAAATACCTTTTCGATGGTATAAAGAATGCGTGAAATAGATGTTTGAGTCAAAAGTTATGACCGAAACATGAAAGGCCAAGAACTGCAACCAACAGACATAATGGTTCCTAGGACCAAGAACAAAACCAAAGAGGGTAAATGGTATTTGCCATGTAAGGAGAGTGGGTAGACCATGCTTTAGGAAGGGAAAGAAGTGGAGCATTCTTTCTAAAGCTCGCCTTCATCTCCCAGAAATCTCAAGAGATTCACCAAAACCAACCTGAATGCATAGAGAGCGTGCAAGCAACTCAAATCCCACACCAGAGAAGCATGAGGAAAATCATTAACCAAAAGAAGTAGAATTAGCCTCATGTTGTGTGAATCAAACCCTGAATTCCCAATTTTGGAGTATGTAGAGGATGGAACCCTTGCCAACTAGTTGGCCTAGCTAGCACTCACATTGGCTATAAAACCTTTGTAGCTAATACATTCCATGATTGAAAGCCTAATGATAACTTTGCCTTCATCATTCACGTAACCACCATCCAAAATTCCTTTCTGAACCATAAAACCTTCAGTACCTTCACAGTACAGGTCGTGTAACAATGACAAGATTAAGAGGTGTCATTTATCATGGCCTCACTTAGCCACATGGGAGAGGCCCTCTCTCCTACTTTTGTAACTTAAGGATTTTGAAATTCATGTTAATAGGTGGAGATTGAAAAATATATTTATGTAATAAAAAAATTTCCAAAATAAAAAATATTATCTAATTTATTAATAAATATTAAAAAAACATTATTTAATTTAATTCAGATTTTTAATCATAAAAATTAAATACCAAATAAAATATTTTATTTTAAAATATGTATTAATATATAAATAAATACAATATTTTATTAAATAGATTTGATAAAGTTTACATTTAAATTAAATATTTTATTAAAAAATATTAAATATAAATACATAGCACCACTTCATCTATTATTATATGATAACTAAAACCTATATTTAATAAAAAAAAAATCACGGTACACATGCTTATGACATAATTTAAATATTTTGAATATTGTCATTTTATCATTTTCAAAATAAATCTTGGTATTATTTGAAATCTATTTTGTTTACATAGAGTAAAATGAAGTATGAGTTTTTCCACATTGTGTTTAGTTTCTATCATTTTGAGTCAAAAGTGAAAGAAGATAGGTTGTCGTTATACAACTTTAATTCAATCACAATTATCTCATCTAAGTTGTAACACGGAATCCAATGTTTATTAAAAAGAAAATGCAGTTCATATTCTTTTGACATGTTATAAGGAACATGGAAGGCCTTATAACAAATGGGGTAACCGGTGAAAGATGATGTGAATTAAAAAACAATGTGGGTAACCAATTCTTTTTCCTTTGCCATCAAAGTGAAAGAAGAAGATTGACTCAAGGTATACAATTTTGAATTCAATCACAAATATCTAAGTTGTTGAATTTAATTTAATGTTAATTAAAGAGAAAATGCTTTCAAATTTTTTTGGACGGCCTTGTGATATTGTACTTAAGCGGTGAGGGAGGAAGATTTGAATAAAAGAAGATTATTTTTTTCCTAATTGCTAAGTTAACATATATTAGTTCTTATTATGTATAGAAATAACATTTGATTTAGAGATAGAATACATAAAAGTGAAAACAATATTTTTAGATGGTGACTTGAAGGAGGATATCTATATGACACAGTGAAAGCACTATGTTGAAAAAAATAAAAAGTTTTTGGTTTGCAAGTTTAAAAAGTCTTTATATGGTCTCAAACGGTTTCCCAAAATGTGATACCATAAGTTCGATTATTTTGTGTTGGGATTAGGATTTATGAAATCCAAAATTAAATCACTATGTGTATTACAAACAAACTAGTGGTCATTTCTTTGTCATCACTCTATATGTAGATGATATGTTATTCTTTGGTAATAGTAAGGATGTGATTTGTGATTTCAAGTCTCAAATGTCAACACAATTTGATATGGGGGACTTGGGAGCTACAACATATAGCTTAAGAATGGAGATCAGGAGAGATAGAGTGAATAAAATACTTTGGTTGAGCTAGAGTAAGTATGTAAACTATGTGCTACAATGTTTTCACATGGAAAATTGCAAACCATTAAATGTTTTGATTCTTGTGGGAACTAAGATTTCAGTTGAGCAGTGCCCTACAACACCTACAAAGATGGAGGATATGGTTTATATTCCTTATGCTAGTGCGGTTGATATTTTGATGTATATTATGGTCTGTAATAAGCCATACATTGCCCAAGTAGTGGGAGTATTGAGTTGATTTATGGCTAATCTTGGACCTGAACACTAGGATGTAGTGAAGAGAGTCTTCATTTATTCGCAAGGTACCTTTGGATTTTTCATTTTCTATTATAGTGATGTTTCAAGGGACCCACACTTAGTGGATATATAACATTATGTGGATTTTGATTGCGCAAGGAATGTAGATAGAAGGAGATTTATGAGCGGATACATGTTTTGGTTGTTTGGTGGAGCAGTAAGTTGGATGAACTGGAGAAAATATGTGGTCGCTTTGTCCAATGCAAAGGAAAAGTATATGGAAGCTACCCGTGCCTGTAAGGAGTCCATTTAGCTTATGAAATTGTGTTCAAAAGTAGGGCTAAGTCAAAAATCTATTATGATTCAATATGATAGTGACAATGCCATTTGTCTAGCTAAGAACCCAACCTTTCATGCAAAGATAAAGAAAATATATATTTTCAGTACCATTTCATTAGGGACATGGTAAAGGATGGAAAGGTGGTACTAGAGAAAGTTGACACCTTGCAAAATGTTGTATATGCATTGATGAAACTTTTGAACACAGGTAAATTCAAGTGGTGTTGTGAGTCTATGGGCCTTATGGGCTCTAGCAATTATCTCGTAGTTTTAGGTGTTCTCCCTTGTACCCTTGCAAGGTATATGACAAGTGAGAGAATGTTGGGACATGTATGTCATACACCTTGCAGTGCTACAATAAAGCAAAGAATACTTGCAGTGTTATAGTAGAACATAGAATACTTGCAAAATAGTGGTAGGGAATAACATGTCGGTAATTTATGTTGATTTTTCTAGTGCAATAGATAATAACACAATATTTCTGAAAACTAGTAATTACTTCTAATGATGTTGTTTTTCACTTTTGAATTTATCATTAAGCAATTATACTTCATAAATTCAACAATATAAATGTTGTATAATAATAGTAGATATCACAAAGAGAACACAAGATTTACTAAGAGATGTGAATTGCTCGAGTTACAAATGAGACAAATTGGATCCTTATTTATACTAAACTAACCTCTCCAACAGACACGACTTTTCACTTTTCACTTTTCACATTATGAAGATTGACCATAGTTACAAAATTCAACGCTTCCTCTTAACTAGGGAGGTATTCATAACAATAAGCTAAATGTACTCAAACCGCACTCAACTCTGTGTCCCATAGTTGTCACACACTCAATGGAGTGTCCCATCACTACAAGGACCATTCTTCCTGATCGGATCACCATCTGTGCAACATGAATAATGTTAGTCCTTACAGATGTTTAAAGTCACGCCATGGGCTACAAGGACCATTCTTCTAATCAGGTCACTACATGTGCCATAGAAGAATGTCAGTCCTAGACCTCTTTCTCTAATCAGATCACCATATGTTCCATAGAGAAAATGCCAGTCATGTACTAACCTCCTTAATCTAGTCACCATTTGTTCCATAGGGGGCAGACCATTCATCTTGATCAGGTCACCATCTGTGCCACGGGAGAATGTCAGTCCATGATACACCAACACTTTTTCCAACCTAGAACATTCTCCATAGGGAGAATGTCAGTCCAACAACAAACTGACTATCCACAATGCAAGAATATCAACACTCCCTCTTAACCAAGGGAGTAATCTACACAAGCCCCAACTTTTCCCTGAAGTATACAAACTTCCCTTTGGACAAGGACTTCGTCATAATATCTTTTATCTTCTCACAGGTCGATATGTACTAGAGCTTCATTTCTCCCTTATGGACTTTATCATGGATGTAGTAGTACTTGATCTCAATGTGCTTCAACTTGTAATGGAACACAAGGTTCTCTGAAAGCTTCACACAAATTTGATTATCACAGTTTATCATGATTGAATCCAATGCCTGGTCAAATAGTCCAGAAACCAGTTTACAAAGCCATACTTCTTTTGTACAAGCATCACAAGTTTCAATATACTTTTCCTCTGCAGTTCTGAGTATGACGGACTTATGTTTCCTGCTAGCCCAAGATAGCATAACAGATCCCAAACTGAAACATATACTAGAAGTATTATTTCTGTCACTTGCACTCCCTACCCAATCAGAATCTATATATCCCTGTAGTTGTACATCACTGTTTGAGACATACCGTAAACCATGGGACTCGCTTTGGTGCACCTCAAAACCTTGAGGTTGCTCTATGTACACTTATTCTTCAATCACTCTATTGAGAAAATTTGTCTTCACATCTATATTATGTAGACTACATCCCATGGAAGCTAGAAGAAAGATAATGGATTTGATAGAAGTGTATCTAGGAACAGGAGAAAACGTCTCATCATAGTCTTCTCCCTCTTTCTAGGAGAACCCTCTAGCCATGAACCTTGCCTTGTATTTATCAATACTTCCATCCACTACATGTTTAATCTTGTAAGTCCACTTTGAAGTTATGAAAAACTTCCCTTCATGTCTAGGCACAATTTCTCATACATCATTCTTCATTGTGGATTGATATTCTTCCATCATAGCTTCCTTCCATTATTTCTACTTGACTTCTTCTTCAAAGGTGGAAGGTTCTATATTCACAAGATTTGTTATAAGTGTCACACAACTAGAGAACCTTTGGGGTCTCTGTCTTTCCCTAGAGGTGCCACCTAGAGTTTCATGTCCTACTACTTCCTACAATGTGGATTTGAGCCATGCCAGTATCTTTCTTATCCCAGGAACAATAACTGGTTCCACAGGTTCAAGTGGCCATTCTGGTTCTTCATCAGGATAATCTCGAGAACATGTACTTTCTTCCTTGGGATCTTCATGTTCCTCTTCATATTTGGAGTCCATGGAATCTTCTATAGATTTCCTATAAGCGATATTTTCATCAAAAGTCACATCCCGGTTGACTTCAAACTTTTGTTGTCCTGGAATATAGATTCTATAGGCTTTTGACGACTCACTATATCTAGTGAATATGCCCTTCTTTCCTGAAGGTTCCAACTTATTTCTTTTGTCCTTGGGAACATGAATATAAACATGACAACCAAAGGTCCTCAGGTGTTCAACACTTGGTCTCTTTCTAGAGAAAGCTTCTTCTGGAGTCATGTTCTTCAATATACGATGAGGACTTATATTTTGAACATATACAACTACCATAACTACTTCTCCCCATAGAAACATGGATAGGTTTTTATCATTCATTATTTCCTTAACATATTCTTCAATAGATTTGTTCTTCCTTTCTGCCACGTCATTCTGTTGAGAATTATGTGGGACAATCATCTCCCTCTTAATCCCAACTTCTTTTCAAAAGGCAATGAGCTCTCTGGAGGTGTATTCTCCTCCATTATTAGACCTTAGAATCTTGATCTTATTATCTGTCAAATTTTCCACTTCATCCTTGAATTCTTGAAAATTCTGAAATACTTAATATTTCATCTTCAACAGGTACATCCAAGTCTTTTGTGAGAAGTCATCAATAAATATTACATAGTAAAGAGAGCCTCCTAGAGACTTCATAGGCATAAGACTACATACATCTGAATGTATTAAGTTCAATATATTCTTAGATCTATTTCCACTGCTTGGGAATGGCTTCTTAACATTCTTCCCAAGTGCACATCCTTTGCAAACACCTTCATGTATTGGTTTCAATTCTGGTACACCTACCACCATTTGATTTAGAGATGGAAATTCTTGATAATGAAGGCGAGCATACCTTCTACGTCATAATTCGCTAGGATTAACTTCATCATGTACAAGGGCTTGAGTATTTTGACCTAGGAGATTATATAGTCTCCCATCACAAATTCCAATAACTCTAGCATCATCTATACTAGATCCCTTGGGCCATACAAGTACTTTCCCATAAAAAAAAATGCTATTCTATCTCCTTTATTTTCTAAACAAGCAATGGAGACCAAATTCTTCTTCAAACCAGGTACATATAGAACAAGATTGAGATGAACATTGTTACCTGATTCCAACTCAATAGATTATTTCCTAATTCCTTTGACTGCATACGAGTTGTTGTCTCCAAGTTATACTCTATGAGAAATCCTTTTCTCCCTCGTACTTGAGAAATTAACATGATCGCCTATCATATGTCTAGAAGCTCCACTATCAATTATCCACATTTCGTCATTATCTTCAATAGATCCTACAAGGGTTGAGAAGTAGAAGAAATATGTATTTTCATGCTTAAATTTCCTTGAAGGTTCTTCATCATTCACATTGGTAGTTGAAGCATGATGTCTTCCTTTCCTCTTCTTTGTCGATTCAGGAAAATCATGTTTGTAGTGGCCAAATTTATGGCAACCAAAAAATTGGACTTTTCAGATGTCTGTTTTCCCTTGATGATTAGGTCTCCTTCTTGATTTCCTGTTTTGAAAGCCAAACTTCTTCTTTCCTCCATCCTGCTTGAATCTTGCTGCATAAGTTGGAGCATCTTCTTCTTTCTGAATTCTTTTCTTTGATGTGATCCTTGATTCTTCTTGAGGGCAAGAGGTCCATAGCTCTTCAAAGGTAGGAAATTATTTTCTTGTTTTTGTACTTGAAGCAAATGCATCCCATGATCTAGGTAGACCATTGAGTGCAATAATCACGATCTCTTTATTAGGAACAACTTCATTGATAGCTTGGAGTTGATCTCTTAGTTGGGAGATCCTCACAAAATATGAAGATATAGTATTCTTCTTCGTCATTCTACTATCACGAAGCTCATTCTTCAAGCTCATACATTTTATTTGACATATCCAGATTTGATATGTAAGGAATCAAATGGTCTCTAATAGAGTCTACAATGATACTCATGGCATTGATGTCATTTTCCCTGAACTTTTCCTTTTCCTCTTTATTCTAAGGTTCCTTTTCTTGTTCTGCATCATTTTGTGGTTCCAAAATATTGCCTTTGACATTGTCTAGAACTTTGTTCTTGGCAAGGATAATATCAATCCTTGTCTTCCATGCTCTGAAGTTAGAAGCTCCTTCTAGCTTGTTTTCTGATTTCATAGTGTAAATCATTGTTGTAGAATTTCAAGAGAAGAAAGGTTTCTTGAAGATAGGTCTTCTTAGATGGTGATTTCTGGATCTCTTATTTACCATCGCTTTGATACCATGTTTATTTTTCTAGTGCAATAGATAATAACACAATATTTCTGAAAACTTATAATTACTTCTAATGATGTTGTTTTTCACTTTTCAATTTATCATTAAGTAATTATACTTCAGAAATTCAACCATATAAAAGATATAGAATAATAGTAGAGATCACAAAGAGAACACAAGATTTACTAGGAGATGTGAATTTCTTGACACGACTTTTCACTTTTCACTTTTCGCATTATGAAGACCGACCATAGTTACAAAATTCAACAGTTTCCAATATGTAGAAATGGTAAACCATAAACCTTTTATGATTTTACTATACCTATTTATTGAGTACTAGGGATGGAGGAAATCATAGACTATGAGTCTTATCTTACTATTATGCTAGAAAAAATTCTCTAGAATTAGGCTACTGCTAAACACTTTTTTTTTAGAGCATAGAGACTATGTATTGTAACCATTTAGTTGTTGAATAATACATTGAGTGTGCTTTAGAGTGTGGGATTTTTATTCTCGAAGGGTTTTACCTAAGAAATCTTGTTGTCTATGGGTGGTTGTTTATTTCTTTGTTCCAATTATTTTGTTTTTAGTTTATATGCATTCTTCTTAGTGTAGGAAGCATATTCCACACCTCTACTTCCTTTCAAAAAATACCCTTTTTTTTGTAAGCTAGTTGTTTGTATTACCTTTCATGAACAAAACTTACATAAGATGTTATAGAGACTGGTGTTGAGGTTTCCATAGAAGGAAACCATCCCCACCACCAATTATAAAAGTTCCATAAAATCCTATTGTGACTGCTGCTAGCTGACATAGTTACAGATTTTAGACTGTAATAAACTATTATGGACCTATGAATATACCAACAAAGATGTCTTTGTAATTTGATAGGAAAAACATGAACTATAAAAATAAAAAAATAACAGTTCATGATAGATTACTTTTTGGTAGAGTTGTATGGGAAGGCATGCCTAGACAATTCCGACCACTTGGGGGCCATTATTTCCTAGAGCAGTTCCTCTTCATTGTGTTGCTATGCATGGTTCTTCGTGCCCGAATCCAAAATCCAGTCCAAGAAGTTATCCATCAGCTCTTGGAGAAATTTATTCTCATCATTATCTCAACACAGCTCCATGATGAATTCTCTCTGAGCATCAGTGAAAACCAGGTGAGGAGGGGGTGAAAAAATAGAGCTGGAGGCTGCTTCTGGGTTGGGGATATCGGTGGTGGTGGCGGAAGTAGTCATAGGAGAAGAGACAAGCTTGCAATATTCTACTTCGATTAGAGGAGAGGAGGAGTGATTAGCGATTCAGGAGTGGCAAGGACAAACACGGTGTAACCAACTAGGTCAATAATGAGTGTAGGGGGTTCGACTGCCTAGAATAGAGAGAGATCCAGCTCGAAGTGATATAGCACACTTTTTGGGCATGATTATGAACCAATAGAGACAAAGGTTGAGGATGGAGGAGGTGAAGAGGACCCTTGCAACTATGAAGAGAAACCTGTAGTAAGGTAAGAGCGGTGAGCAAAGGTAGAGAAACCAGAGAGTATGCAGAGTAGGATGAATAACAAGTTAAGGTGTCGTAATGGTGAAGACAATGGTCTTAAGACACGGAAGGATATGGAGATCCATTAATTTCACATGAGATACAATCATGGTGGAGGCCAGTTGTAGGGACGATTGCTGGAGGGGGGAAGTCGGGATTAAATGAACACCGCCAGGGCACCAAACAAGGAAATCGAGGGAGGGTTGTTTGTTTTGGATCGCTCGTGACATGGCATCCATGTGTCACCCAATCCAGGGTTGGGTTTTATTTCTTCACCAATGTAGAGAAATCAATAAATAAGGGGTGATTCGGGGTCTGGGAAGGTGAACAGGTAAGATCACCATTATGGAGATTCACCCCAGCATTGGATAATTTATTTGCCACCTGATTGGCCTCCCGATGAACATGAGAAGGGATATGAACTATGTTGGGAAGAATTAAGGAATGTTGGGAAGAAATAAGGAAAGTAACAGTTCCAAATTATTGAGGAGCCTCCAACTAGGAGATATTTTGGAAGGTTTTGAACCTATGAGTAGCTTAGAAAAGAGATCTAGAATGATTTGGGAATATCCTTCCACGATGAACTTCGTGAAACCAATTCGATTGGAAGTACTTAATCCTTGGATGAGCGCCCATACTTCTGTAACATTATTTGTGTCATGGACGAGACTACCAACCAATATTAGGATAATATTTCCTTGATCATCCCTAAAACCCATGCCAAATCCTATTAGTCCAGGGTTTTCTTTAGATGCCCCATCAAAATTTAGTTTGGCAAAGCCTTCCATGGGTTTTCTCCAAGACGTAGGGCTATTAGTAGTGGGTGGGCAAGAGGGGATAGGGGGAGGTAGGGAATTAGGGTGGATGTGCTAGTTGGAGAGAATTATTTTTTCATATGGATCGCATTTAAGATCTCATTGGGCCCATGGTAGAGAGAAAACGATTTCTCTGATGCAGGAATGGATGAGTGACCAAACTTGAGCTTTAGATTGAGAGGAAGAGTTGAAAATTTTGTTATTTATTTCTTTCCAGATATTCCAAACTTTGAAACTAGGGAGAAGCATCCATATGCGATTGAGCATTGTATTTTTGAAAGCCTATTGTCTCCAATGCTCAAGAGTGGTTTTTATGATGGCTACATTTCGATCTGTGGTGCGCATGGTAGAAGCCATTTGATACCAAAAGTGTAGACTGAAGGTGCATTGATTAAAGAGATGCTCGATTGATTCTTCCTGATTGTAACATAGGGGAAATCTATATGGACTTGTGAAATCTCGTTTTAATATATTCTCTCAAGTGAGAATTCTATTTTGAACCATCAACCATAAAAAATTCCACACTTTGGGCCAATGATTTATTTTCCATATCCTTGCCCATATTTCTTCTTTCTCTAGTGATTTGTGTTTGTATTTTAACCTATAAGCCTCTTTGATATAGAACACTCCATGTGGTGTGTTGCCCCAATGGAGGATGTCCTAATCATGGTGAATTCATATTTTCCTTGATTCCACCTCTTCTTTCCAAGGTGCTAAATTGTAAGTATGTGGCATGTCTAGAGTCATAGGATTGGATTACCATTCTCTCCAATGAGGATGATCTGTGTGAGTCTTCTAGAAGTGATGGATTTGAAGGTGCGTTTTATGCCACATGTGTTGAAGGATCCCTTGTATGCTTTATTTGAGATGGAGTTGTGGTAATTGTTTCCTAGAGTCAGTCTAGAAGAGAGTTGTATGTCCATTGTGTACCTCCCAAAAGGCATGTTCCTGTACTAGATGGTGATTACCCCAGGCTATATTCCTGATCGAGGATCTAGGATTTGGGTTGTTGAGTCTAATCAAGTTGCTTTCCTCTATATTGGGAGCATATTTTTGTCTCCAATTTTTTTCCCAGAGGTAGGATGGGTGAGTTAGCCAATGCCACCATATCTTGGCTCCCATGACATTGTTTAAGATTCTTGGATCTCTTAGGCCTATACCACCAGATGATTTAGGTTTGCAAAGGTCCTCCCATTTAACAAGTGCCCATTTCTGGCCTTCCTTAGTTCCCTTCCAGAGAAATTTTCTTTGAATGGATCAAATGGATCTTATGATTGATTTTAGAGTGGCTAAAGATGAAAAGAGATAAATAGGAATGGCTTGCAATATTGATTTCAAAATAGTGAAGCATCCAACTAGATTTAGAGATCTAAGAGTCCAATATCTAAGGTAGTTTTCCAGAGAGGTTATGAGAGGCTCCCAAGGGCTCATGAGAGAGGTGTTATTAGTGAGAGGGACTCCTAGTTATTTGGACAAAAGGGAAATCTGGGTGAATCCTAAAAGATTGACAATATGAAATTGGATAACTTCTGGAGTGTTGAAAAAGAAGACCTAAAATTTTCCTAAATTGATAGAAATGTCAGAAGCTTCAGAAAAGTCATCCAAAATTTTACGAATAGTGGAAGCTTCTTTTGTAGTGGCTGAGCCCATTGTCATAGTATCATCCATGAATTGGATATGAGAGATGGGGTGGTTCATACCAAATAGATTTAGTCCTTGGAGACTTCCATTAGCAATATGGTCTTGGATGTAATGACTAAGTCCCTTAGCCAACATGATGAAAAGGAAGGGGGAGAGGGGGTCACATTGTCAGATGCCTATTGAAGGAGAAAAGGTCTTGGAAGGGGCACCATTTAAAAGGATGGAAAACAAGGAAGTGGAGGTGAGTTTTAGAATCCCGCTGACCCAATCGAGGTGGAAATTACCAAAAGTTGTGAGAATGTGTTTCAAATAATGTCAACTGATAGTGTCAAAAGATTTAGTGAAACCCATCTTGATTAGCATTCCAAGGGTACATGATGATTTAAGGGAGTGTATTACTTCGCGAGAAAGAATGGCACTATCAAGAGTTTTCCTTCCCTCAACATAACCAAATTGCTCTTTTGAAATAATAAAAGGAATAATTGTTTTGAGGCGGATGGAAATTACCCTTATAATAATCTTGTATATGACATTGCACAAAGTAATGGGTATGAACTTCTTGGAATGAGACACCCGTTCTTATTTTGGTATGAGTGTTAGAAAGGTTGCATTGAGAACTGGGAGGATGTTTTTAGAATTCCTGGAGTCTTCGACTAATTTCCAAACCTCTTCTCTTATCATTGGCCAATAGTGGTGGAAAAAAAATGTGGTGAATCCCTCCATTCCCAGAGCTTTTCTGATTGACATTTCCTTCATTGCTTGATCCACCTCCTCAATAGAAATGGGTCAGAGAAGAGTTGTTTTTTTTCTTCAGTGATCAGGACAGGAACATGCAGGATTATCTGTATGATGGATGGAGATCTATCTAGGTTAGGGTCCTTGAGAATATTTTTGTAGTAGTTCATAAGTTCTTGTTCAATTTCATTATGAGTTAGGAGGGATTGCCCCTGATCATTTTCAAGCCTAGTGATTCTATTGATGTGGCATCTCTGGAGAATAGATTGGTGAAATAATTTGGTATTCCTCTCTCCTTCACCTAGCCATTGAATTTGTGATTTATGTCACCATAACACCTCTTCCTGTGCATATCGTTCATCCAATTGTTTTCGAAGAGATATTTCTTCTTCTTGTAGTTGTTCTGATTTACCTTTTGTGATGAATTCCTTTTGGATTTCTTGCATGCACAACCCCATCTTCTTTTGGGCCTAGAAAATGTTTCCAAAGACTGTTTTGTTCCAAGTCTTTAGTTGGTGCTTTATATTTTCCAATTTTTGGTGGAATTGGAACATGAGAGATCCATGGGATATTTTTGTATTTTTCCACTAGATGGGGGCATTTTCTTGAAATTATAGGTTGGGGAGACAAATGTTTTCGAAGCGAGACGACTTGAACTATGGAGATCTGGTGGTTTCCATCCATAGTTTAATGGGCCAATGATCAGAGCTCGAGACTGGGAGGATGCTTGCTTCCAATAAAATTCCTTCTATCATCAAGGGTTCTGAGATCAGAAAATGATCGAGCTTCCAGGAAATGTGGTGTGACCTTGAGCACCGGTTGGACCAGGTGAACATACCTTCTCTAAAGTCCAAGTCAATAAGATGAAGGGTATCAATTGTGTCGTAGAAAGCCTCACTATATTTGTCCAATCTTCTTATGCCTCCCGTTTTTTCTTTGAGGGACTTGAAATGATTGAAGTCACCTCCCAGGATCCAATTTATGGTGTTAGCCAAAGCCCCTAGGAATTGAAGAGAATGCCTTAAGATATATTTATCTTGGAGATGTTGTGGTCCATACACATTGGTGAGCAATCCAAATTTGTTTGATCCAATTGTTCTAAAGGAGGCAGAAATCGACCATTTAGTGGAATACAAGTCTTCTAGAATTACCACAGCTAGGTTCCATAAAATAGCCAGACCTCTTGTTGAGACGTTGGAATCATTAAAAATGAAATTGAATTTCTTCCAACTTTTAAAATAAATATTTTCTTCCATTTTTCTTGCGCACTTAGTTTCTTGAAGGAGAAAGATGTCGAGAGTCTCTGTCATAACGTTGTTTCAAAGGATCTATTGTCTAGTCCTTCCATTTAAGCCTCTTATATTCCATGAGATGATCTTCATGAGGATGGGGGAGTTGGATTTGGGAGAAATCTATCAGTTAGCTTTCGAATTTTCCCTGAATTAACCATATAGCTACCAATTTCTTGGATTAGTTTTTGAGTGGATTTTCTTCCTCTTGTTCCTTATTATTTTGTTTTCTTGCACAAATGTCTTTGTTCCTCTGGGGTGATACCTAGTTTAGTGATGGATCTTAATGTTGCTCCAACTGTGGATTTAAGGAAAACCTTATGTACTTTTTTGAGATGTCCTGGAGGGACATATTGTAGTTCTTTTTGTGATAATTTTCCTCTAATCCGATGAGGTCAATTTATGCTAGCTCATGCTCATCCCATTCTACTTCCATTTATGCTCCCTCTCTAGGGGAAGGGTTATCAGTGGAGGGAAAAGGAGTGAGTTGTTCCAGGATGGGTTCTGAAAGGGTTTTTTCTTTATCTTTAGTGTTGGCTTTATTGGAGATAAGAACTGAACTACTGGTGGGAAGGTTATCCAGGATAAAGTTGAGGATTTCAAAAGAGTTGCTAGTGGAGGGTTATGTGGCGTTTGAAGGTTGGGGTTTTTTATGTGCTTGACATCTGTGTCCTTGAACCTGTGTGAAACCATATTTGGGTTTTTCCTATGTTGGGGTGTTGGGGTTATTGGGTGCATTTAAAGGGTAGTCTCTGAAGAGATGACCATGCTCATGGAACTTGCAACAATGAAAGGGATGTGTTCATAGTCGATTGTTTGTTCCCATTCTTCATCTTGATATTATATTTTGATAGAAATAGGAAGTGGATTTGAGACATCCATGTAAACACAGATATGGGTGTAGGAGGTGAATCTGCTCTATTTTGTGCCTTCTATTGCTTTAAAAAAAAAACCAAGGTGTTTCCTATTCCTTCTAGGACTTCTCCTAACCAGAATTCTTGGGGGAATGAGTAAATCATGATCCATACCGGTGTGCAGGTGAAATTGATGCAGGGGCATCGACAACACATCAAACGAGCCAGCACATTGAGCGGAAGACAGCTGGGCAAGCCAGCACGCATTTTGAAATACTTTGAACTGTTGTGTGATCTTAAATGAATCATTAAGAGATGGTGCACTTGTATTGTAAATGGACCTTGAGCAGATAAGCTCTCGTCCTTAGGTAGATGAGGCATTTAATTTAGTTAATGCTGGTAGATAGGAATTTAATTGTAGATTTGATAGTTTAGGAGTTTGAGAGGGAAAACGGATATAGACACCCTCTTTTGTGTATTGTATTATTCATTCAGGAGCAAGAAGAGAAGAGCAAGCAGAGAGTTGTGTAGAGAACATCCATGTACAGATATTGAACTAATAGAAGAAAGCTTTGATTCAATTTCATGGTTTTGTGTTATTCTCTGTGTATTGATGCTATTATGCTCATGAATGTTTGTTTCTTGTCATACATTTGCTTTTAGATGTTGTGTATGTGATTTCATGATTGAATTGAAGTCTAGGAGAACAAGGAGTTAGTTTCAATTGTTTCTCTATCTTGAACCAGAGAATTCCTGCAAGGAGTGCAGTTGAATTTGTCTGCAAGGAGTGCGTGACTGCAGGGTTCAAGTAGGGATAAATTTTGTTCTAAGCTCTCAGGAGTGCAGATTTAGCACCAGAGCCATGCAAGGTGTGCGCAGGCTGTACAAAGACTCAAAGTTGTGATTCTGAGGAAAGGAATTGAAGGATTTCTGCTGCGGGAGTGCGCAGGATTGAAGACTTCAATACTTAGCGTGTTTTGAATATTTTCCGCAAGGAGTGCATGCAAGAACTTATTCTTGAGGGAATTGAAGTCGTTGAAGCTCAGGAAGGATAGGCCTTTGAGTTGGTCGAAGGACAGGATAAACGAACTTGTTCCTGGAAGGTTGTAAGGGACATCGTCGGGTTGCACGCAAGGTGACGAGTTTTGTGAAAGAATAGCTCATCATTTCGGAGATTTGAATGAGAAAGAGACGGACAGACGAATTTCTCCAAGGAGATTTTGCGAAGCTCCGAGGGCCACTAGATCTTGTAGAGGTGCAAGAAGGCTACAGTGTAGGAGCAGAAGAAGTTCAAATCTTGGAAGGGCCAGAGCCGTCGATCGGGATCACGAGGAGCGTGGGTTCTACTCGTGGATCTGCATATCGGGAGTTCGTGAGGTAAGACTCCAATTTTATACAACGGAAGTCATGAAAGTGCGAGGTGCGACATTCCGATAGCCACATAAGCTGTGTAGGCCACAGGGGACAGTGGAAGACAGGGGGTGTAAACTATCAGAGATTCGGCGTCTCAAACATCGGGAGTCGACGAAGAATTTATTTGGCCTCGCAAGTAGCGAAGTCGCGAGGTAGCGATATTTCAGGTATCGGCGCCTCGGGCTTCGGGAGTTGAGGTGGAAGTCATTTGATCTCGTGAGTGGCGAGGCCGTGAGGAAGCGAGATCACGAGTCTCGTCATTTCGGTGCATCGGGTCTCGGGGATTCGAGAGCCCAAAGGATAGGCAGCAAATTCGCGAGCCGCAAGTTCCGATTTTCCCGACAGTGAACAAGGGGAAGTCGCACGAAGGAACTGTGGGTGTAGATCTTCTGATTGGAATATAGAAGAGCATTGGCGCTCTTCGGGCTGAGAGGAAGAAGATCCTGGAAGGGGTGATCGTGCTCCGAGGAGTGCGGTTGGTGTCAGAGTGGTATCAGCGCTCAGATTGGCTCTTTGTTTTCTGTAACAGAGAGAGTCAGGATTCATCATGCCACCCAGGAGAGAGAGGCAATCACCTGGTCCAAAAGACAGGGATGTGCGAAGAAGAGGTAGGCCAGCAAGAAATCCAGAAATGGAGTGATAGATGAGAGATCTCCGAGCAAGGCTTGAAGAGATGGAAACATCTCAAAGACGCGGAGTTGGCGCAGGGGATCTTAGTGATTTTGAAGTTGAAGAAGAAGCTGGAAATGAAGAAGAGGTCACAACAGAGGATGCATCAACCGAGCGGTTGATTAAAGCCATTCCCAGAATGAGTTCAACGACAAAAATGGACATTCCAGTCTACGAAGGACGTCTAGATGTAGAAGAGTTGTTGGACTGGATCAGGGCTCTTGACACCTACTTCGATTATGAGGATATCGAAGAGGATAAAAAGGTAAGGTATGCCATCACTAAAATGAAGGGACATGCAACATTATGGTGGGACGAGCTAGAGGCAGATAGACATTCCAAAGACAAACAAAAAATTAAAAGTTGGGATCGAATGATTGCTAAGATGAAGGAAAAATTCATCCCAAGGGATTATCAGATCACACTGTTCAGGCGAATGCAAAACCTGAGACAGAAACTGATGACAGTGAAAGAATAGACTGAGGAATTCTACAAGCTCAATATCAGAGTAGGTCATCGGGAGAGTGATGATGAGAAGGTAGCCAGATACCTGAATGGTCTCAGATATGACATTCAGGATGAATTAAGCTCGGAGACCATCCAAATGGTGGAGGATGCTTACCAGATGGCTCTAAAAGCCGAGGAGAAGTTGAGCCGTAAGCAAAGTCAGCGAGGGTGAGGCAGAAGTCAGCCCAGAGGCAAGGCAGTTGCCCAGGTGAAATATCAGAAACCCAAGGAGGAATGGAAGAAACCTCAGGGTAGGATTGAAAGAGGTGGAACCTCACAGCGAGGACAGCCACAGGTTGAACAAAGAGGACATCAAAATGATCAGAGAGGAGATTATGCTGATGCAAACACTTTTCCTCGTACCAGAGGTAGAGGAAGAGGCCGAGGTGGAGTAATCACATGTTTTACATGTGGACAGAATGGGCACAAGTCATTTGAGTGTCCAGAGAAAAGGAAAGATGGAGGAGAAGCTCACATCACTGAGGCGCAGAGGCGTGATGTTGAGAATGAAGACACCGGAAGTGGGAGGTCACTGACGGTGCACAAAGTTCTCTTAACACCCGAGAAGGAGGTGGAGGACACAGCTCAAAGGACCGGACTGTTCAGAACCACATGCAAGACCAAGCGCTGGAAGTGCAAGGTTATTGTGGACAGAGGAAGCACAGATAATATCGTTTCGACCGAGATGGTGGAGAAACTAGAGCTGGAGACAACTGATCACTCGAGTCCATACAAAGTCTCGTGGCTACAAAAAGGACATCAGGTGAGTGTCACTAAACAATGTTTAGTTGATTTCAAGATGGGTGAATATTAGGATAAGGTCTTATGTGATGTTATTCCCATGGATGTATGTCATGTATTGCTGGGTAGACCATGGCAATATGACCGAAATGTGATTCATGATGGGAGAATGAACACATGTACCCTGGAGAAGGATGGGAGGTCACATACATTGCTTCCGATAAAAGATAAAGAGGTGAATCTGGAAGTAAGCAACACAATACTTCTCATGAGTGGGAAGGAGCTTCTCACAGAGATAGAGAAGAAGGAAGATCCACAATTCTTTGTGGTCAGGAAACCGAGAATTGTCCTGACTAGCACAAGAATGGACGACTTGCCAGGAAAGATTCAAGAACTGCTGGGAGATTTCGTTGACATCATCGTGGACGAATTACCTCATTCGTTGCCACCGATGAGAAGTGTGAGTCATCACATTGACCTCATACCAGGAGCTATTTTACCGAATAAAGCTGTGTATAGATTGACGCCACAGGAAAATGAGGAAGTCAAGAGGCAAGTCTGGGAGTTATTGGACAAAGGATTGGTCAGATAAATCTTGAGTCTGTGTGTTGTTCCAACAGTGCTTAGTCCAAAGAAAGATGGAGGTTGGAGAATGTGTACCGATTCCAGAGCGATCAACAAAATTACCACCAGGTATAGATTTCCACTGCCGAGAATGGATGATCTGATGGATTGCCTAAGTGGGGAAAATTATTTTTCAAAGATTGATCTGAAGAGAAGATATCACTAGATTCGCATGAGGGAAGGTGACAAATGGAAGACAACATTCAAGACAAACGAAGGTTTGTACGAATGGTTGGTCATTCCATTTGGCTTGACAAACGCATCGAGCACATTCATGAGACTGATGAATGAAGTCCTGAGGGAATTCATCGGGAAATTTGTAGTCGTATATCTGGATGATATATTGATCTTCAGTAAGACAAAGGCTGAACATTTGAGACATTTAGCCATTGTAATGAGGAAGCTACAGCAAGAAAAGTTGTTGATTAATATGAAGAAGTCCTCATTTATGAAGACAGAGCTCATTTATTTGGGTTTTGTTATCTCAACAAATGAGTTGAAAATGGATTCGAGTAAAGTGGAAGTGATCAAGAATTGGCCATCACCAAGAAATGTTTTCGAGGTGAGGAGTTTCCATGGATTATCTAGTTTCTACTGAAAATTCATCAGGAATTTCAGTGGAATTAGCGCAGCAATGATGGATACAGTAAAGAAGCGGCATAAAATTTTTCACTGGACAACACAGGCAGAGAAAATCTTCAATCTGTTGAAGCGAAAGATCACAGAACAACTGGTCTTGGTGTTACCGGATTTTAAGAAAACATTTCAAGTGAAATGTGATGCAAGAGGATATGCCATAGGAGCGGTCTTGAGTCAGGAGGACAGGCCAGTTGCATATTTCAGCGAAAAGCTGGATGACACAAAGCTGAAATACTCCATGTATGATAAAGAGTTTTATGCTATCATACAAGCACTGAAGAAGTGGAGGCATTACTTGATCCCAAAAGAATTTGTATTGTACAACGATAATCATGCATTGTAGTTTGTGAGTCAACAGGATAAGTTGAACCAGAAGCATGCAAAATGGGTAGAGTACATGTAGAATTTCACGTTTGTAATCAAACACATTTCAGGAACTGCTAACAAAGTGGCTGATGCTTTGAGCAGGAAATGTTTGTTGATGCAGGAGTTCCGAGTCAAAACATTGGGTTTTGAAAATCTAAGGGATATGTATGTTGAAGATGAAGATTTTGGTGAAGCATATGAAGCAGCTGAGAATTCCGTTCTTAGGGATCGAAGCCCATGGATAGATTACATGATCCAGGAGGGATTTTTGTTCAGAGGCAATCAACTGTGTATCCCAATTTGCTCCATGAGGGAGAACTTGATGAAGGAAAAACACAGTGGTGGGTTAGCAGGACATTTTGGCCACGATAAAACATTCGCAAAGCTGAGCGAATCGTATTTTTGGCCAGGCATGCAAGCGGACGTCAAACGATTTGGTGACAGATGCAGGATTTGTCAGCATTCGAAGGGACGGAAGAAGAATGCAGGGTTTTATCAGCCATTGCCCATACCAGAGAGACCATGGGAGGCGATAAGCATGGATTTTGTATTGGGTTTGCCGAGGACGCAGAGAGGGGTTGATTCCATCTTTGTGGTGGTAGACAGGTTTTCAAAGATGGCACATTTTATTCCATGCCAGAAGACTAGCGATGCAACCCACATCGCCAATCTCTTTTTCAAGGAAATTGTTAGACTTCATGGATTGCCGAGAAGCATAGTCTCGGATAGGGATACGAAATTCATAGGTCATTTTTGGAGGACGCTATGGAAAAATATAGGGACTAACTTAGCGTTTAGTTCAGCTTACCATCCTCAGACAGATGGGCAAATAGAGGTGGTCAACAGAATTCTGGAAGACTTATTGAGAAGCCTGGTGACAGAGCACCATAGCAGCTGGGATAACATATTGCCACAGGCAGAGTTCGCATACAACGATTCAGTGAATCGGAGTACAGGAAAAATTCCATTTCAGATTGTGTATGGAACACAACCGAGGGGAGTTTCTGAACTCAGGGATTCAGAACAGGCTGCGACTAGCAGTGCTAGTGCAGAGGAGTTCGCTGAAGCAATGAAGGAACTTCACAGCAAGGTGAAGTAGCGACTGCAAGATTCAAATCAAGAATACAAGCGCAGAGAAGATCAGCATCAGAGACAACTTCAATTCGAAGTTGGTGATCTGGTTTTGGCACACTTGAGAAAGGAAAGGTTCCCAAGGGGAACATATAATAAGCTGAAAATGAAGAAAATCGGACCCTGCAAGGTCCTGAAGAAATTTGGAGAAAATGCTTATGAGATTGAGTTGTCGAATGGCATCGGGATATCTCCGATATTTAATGTTTCAGATTTATACCCATACAGGGATGGAGAAGAAGAAACTGGAACTGAGGAACCAATAATCCAATGGCAGAAGAAATTTCCAGCTACAGAGAAGCCGCAGATGGAATGCATACTGGACAAGTGAGTGGGTAAGAAAACCAGGCAAAAGAAGTATTTCGAGTACCTGGTCAAGTGGAAGAATCACCCAGTGGAAGATGTCAGCTGGGAAGGTGAAGCAGAGATACAGAAACACGGGTAGACCATGCAGGAGCTCATGGACAGGAGCCCATGAAAATTTTCAAGCCAAGGAGTATGATGCAGGGGCATCGACAACACATCAAGCGAGCCAACACATCAAGCGGAAGACAGTTGGGCAAGCCAGCACGCATTTTGAAATACTTTGAACTGTTGCGTGATCTTAAATGAGTCATTAAGAGATGGCACACTTGTATTGTAAATGGACCTTGAGCAGATAAGCTCTCGTCCTTAGGTAGATGAGGCATTTAATTTAGTTAATGCTGGTAGATAGGAATTTAATTGTAGATTTGATAGTTTAGGAGTTCGAGAGGGAAAACAGATATAGACACCCTCTTTTGTGTATTGTATTATTCATTCAGGAGCAAGAAGAGAAGAGCAAGCAGAGAGCCGTGTAGAGAACATCCATGTACAGATATTGAATTAATATAAGAAAGCTTTGATTCAATTTCATGGTTTTGTGTTATGCTCTTTGTACTGATGCTATTATGCTCATGAATGTTTGTTTCTCATCATACATTTTCTTTTAGATGCTGTGTATGTGATTTCATGATTGAATTGAATTCTAGGAGAACAAGGATTTAGTTTCAATTGTTTCTCTATCTTGAACCAGAGAATTCCTGCAAGGAGTGCAGTTGAATTTGTTTGCAAGGAGTGCGTGACTGCAGGGTTCAAGTAGGGATAGCTTTTGTTCTAAGCTCTCAGGAGTGCAGATTTAGCACCAGAGCCATGCAAGGCATGCGCAGGCTGTACAAAGACTCAGAGTTGTGATTCTGAGGAAAGGAATTGAAGGATTTCTGATGCAGGAGTGCGCAGGATTGAAGACTTCAATACTTAGCGTGTTTTGAAGATTTTCCACAAGGAGTGCATGCAAGAACTTATTCCTGAGGGAATTGAAGTCGTCGAAGCTCAGGAATTGAAGTCGTCGAAGCTTCAGGAGTCGAGGTGGAAGTCGTTTGAGCTCGTGAGTGGCGAGGCCACGAGGAAGCGAGATCGTGGGTCTCATAATTTTGGCGCATCGGGTCTCGGGGATTCAAGATCCCAAAGGATAGGCAGCAAATTCGCGAGCTGCGAGTTCCGATTTTCCCGACAGTGAACAAGGGGAAGTCGCGCGAAGGAACTGTGGGTGTAGATCTTCCGATTGGAAGATAGAAGAGCATTGGTGCTCTTCAGTCCAAGAGGAAGAAGATCCTGGAAGGGGCAATCGTGCTCCGAGGAGTGTGGTTGGCATCAGAAATCCTCTTTTTCTGGGTCAAATTTTTTCATCCAAAATTTGAGATATAGGTCGGTTGAATTGTAAAAGTATGACCCATTTTCAAAAACCATGTTCTTGTCTTCCATGTTGTGGAAGATGGCCATAAAGAATCCTTTGGAACCCAGTTGTAGTTCAAAGTGGCCCTTAGGCTTCTAGCATTGATTGATCCACTTAGTTAGGTCTCATTTAGAGGGACAAATACCCAAGAATTTTCCAATGAGGGCATGATCTCTCATATATTGGTTTTGCATACCAACTCGGACTGAACTGATCACATACCTGGGTGTTGTAGAAGCTTATGGGATGCATTTACCTGGTAGCCATGATCGAGCCACTTTTGGATGAGAGGAATCAAATTCCATCTCCATTCCTCTGTTCTTGATTAGCTCTTCTTGATACAGTTGGTCCCCAAAGTCCAACGGTGGATCGAAGGGCGATTGTACATTGTCAGATTTGTTCGCTTCTCTCATTGCAACCTTTCGATAAGAGGGGGCTTCCGCCCCCTCTACTAAGGCCATTGGAATCATTTCAGATGAGAATGTCAGAAGATCGTTGGTAGGATCAATGGAGATCAGTGAAAGTGAAACCCTAGGAGTATAGCAGAAACCCTAGTATCGAGCCTCTATTTTCAAAAGATATCTTAAATAAAATCTCGATATGATTATATATTGTAGACATATGTATATTAGTTATTTTTTCATGAATATTTATTCAAAAATGAAAGTTGTAAATTTAATGATGGCCTTGCAACTTACACAAATATACAATATAATGTAATAAAATGATTGCATGTTTAAATTTTAATCTTTTTCTCGTGATAAATAGTGTAATAGATGGTTATAGGTTTAAAATTTAAATTATTTTTTGGATTTATGTTAATGGGTAGAGTGTAGGAGAAGTATTTATGTAATAAAATAAATTTCAAAATAAAAAATATCCAACTTAATAATAAACATTTAAAAAAATATTTAATATAACAAAGATCTTTATTCATAAAAATTAAACATTATATTAGAATTATTTATTTATTTGAAAAATAATTATTAATTATATATAAATAAACAAAATATTTTATTAAATGCATTTTATAAAGTTTTAAATTCAAATTAAATAAAATATTATTAAATAAATATTAAATATAAATACATAACAAACACCTCATATGATTTTCTATGCTTAGTTAACCGAGTTGCTCCATTGTCAAGTTTTGTTTTTTTAATTCTGAGGATAATCAGAATATTTTGTCCTGAATTTAATTGTTTTAAGTTAGAAGTTTGCAGTGCATATGCCAGATGTCTGGATGATATATTTGTCTAGACGATGTTTATGTGCAGAAGAAATATCTATCATGTAGATACATATGTTTGAAAAAAAAAAATTAGTTAAGCATATGCATGACAACATTTTTTGAACTATTAAAAGCGCGTAGTTGTGAAGTGTAGCAGTGTGGGACAATTAGTGATAACGTGAAGGGGATATGATTTGCTTTCCGCAATTCCAATGTGCGCATACTTTGCATAGAAACATTGTATCTTAAAATAAATACAAGCATCCAGACTGAGTGTTGCAAACTTAGAAAATGAGATTTCCATAGATCAATTATTTATCATGCAAATTACATCACTGATCAGGATCAACACTATTGAACAATTGGAAATGTTGAGTTACAAACTACCAGAAACCACGAAAATGGGTGATATGGATCACCAACATGAGCATCCATGCTAGATTTTGTTGGTTGTACAACACATATGCCATTGCACACCCCCAGAACATCTAGTTGTACGAAATATATTAGATATGTGTGTGCCAAAGATATATATCTACCAAAATTATAACTTTGTGGAAGATATATATCTCCAACACTTTACTTATTTACAAAGTTTTCCCCGACATTGAAAAATTTACCTTTTTTCCTATTTTTTAACAAAACATTTTTGCTCCAAAGAATGTTATCATTAAAATTGCAATAAATGAGTCAACTATCAACCAAATTGCGTTGCTACTCAAAATATGGCGTGCAGAGTTGTGAAGTGTGGGAGGGAGGGAAGATGATTGTTACGAATTATCTACACAAGGGTTCAAATTAATCTAGATCTTGGTTGTGCAAAAGATATGCCTATATGGGAGTGGGGAGAATGTCTTTCGAAACGATGTCTCTGTTCCCAACAAATATATGTATGATAGATATATATGTTTAACACAAATGTTTTAGCTAAGCATATGCATAAAAGAATTTTGCGAACTATTAAAATTCTGGAATTGTGAAGTGCAAAAGCACGGGAGCTTGAGTGGTATAAATTATCCATACGATATGTCAATGCATGAGATTCTGAAGAGATATGGATTCCACACCTCTGCATAGGTATATCCCCACATAGCCAACACCTAGTATATATATAGTCTGAAGAGATATAGCTTCCATACCTCTGCATAGGCATATCCCTGCATAACCAACATCTAGTCCGCACACATATAGCTTCCAACACTTCCATAGAGTATATCCCTGCACAACAAACACTTAGTAAATAAAATACATAAAAAACAATGTAATTATTTATTACACTTGTGCATTTGGTTTGTTGATTTCATTGTCCTATATAATTCAAATTACAAAGTATATTTATCTATCACGATTTGTCATGTGTGTTGAGGATGTGACAACTTAATCAATCCCAAATATCTAAGTTGAATTGAATTTAGTGCTTATTAAAGAGAAAATGCCTTCAATTTTTTCTCGGTATAAGGACATGGACAACCTTGTGATATTGTGCACGACCAGTGAGGGATAAAGAATTTAATAAAAGAAGATTATGCCCGAAAAAAAAAAAAAATGTGTAACAGTACAAAGAACAAAAGGAATAATCGAAAGAGAAGAGGGTGGAAACAAATGCTTGCATTTGAAGTAAAGGAAAAGGATGAAGGATAAGAAGCAGAGGATAAGGAGAAAGATGAGTACACTGACTAAGTAAGTTGTTGTTCATCGTTTGAAGAGGAATTTTGATAATGGAGGAAGTCCAACAAATTTTGAGTAACTTTTTGGTGGCCTTCCAAGTTTGTCTTGGGTTATGGAAATTTGTGAAGCTCACCCTGGTGGGGGGACTTGTACATGGAATAATGGGATGGATTTTGTCATTTATTCCCTTCCACATGTACTCAAATTATGCATTATTGCAGTATTTCCCAGGCCTGATCTTCAAGAGAGGGTTACATCATGAGTTTTTCATCGTTCTAGGCCTACCATGTGGTGGGATATCTGAGATTTTCGAAATGTCCTACTTGGGCAATAGTTTTCGACTAGAAAGAAGGGACGAGAGCAAGTTTCTCATCAATGAAGAAATGCTATACTACCTCACTAATGCAATTTGGCATAATATATTGTTGATGAAAAGTATCAATATTGAATTTGTGTGTTTCAAAGGTTATAAAAGTTTTTGGAAATCAATTGTTATAGGTGGTGTCGGGCCGTTATCTGAAGAAATAGATTGTATCATACTTGAAGACTACACTGTGATCCTTTCAGACCAAGATTTTCTTCTCCCATCAACTTGTCATTTTTCGAAGAGAAAAGAATAAAGCTTTTAAATTTGGCAAGATTGTTCCTCCAGACCAAGAAAGTCTTTTGGTTGATTCCTACGTTGTTGAGTCTTGTATATGCAATATTTGAGTTAAACAAAAAACTAAGGGCGTGGATTTATAGCAACATTAATCGGGTTTTATGTTGGTCAATGCATCTTATATGTGACAAACTACGTTACTCAATGAGGAGGCAGGTTTATTCATTGGGTGTGTGGGTGGAAAATTTGCAGTTGTGCAATGATATAGAATTAAGAGTTGTGAGGGGTGATATTTGCACACTCATAGTTGGAGGCACAAAATCCGATAAGGAAGAAGATGCATCAGTAGTGCATTGGTTAAGCGTGCAATAAGGAGAAACAAAAAAGACCTGTCATTGTGGCCCCATTGTTCTCAGGTGTTTGTTTCATGAAGATTTTAATAAATGCTCTGTGATTGTGAACTACTCTGATGATGAAGAAAGTGGGGAGTATATGAAGATGTGCACATTCGTTGATTGCATAGAAATGAATGATGGTGCTAAGAAGAAAGTGTAGGTTTTCCAATGGAAGGAGTATGTCCGACATTATGTAAAAAGTAGGTATCTGCCCATCTACAAACTCAATTTAAATAATGTAATCGTATATGTCATCTAAGTTACAATTTCAAGAATTTTATGTTATTTTCCTATTTACTTTACTCTCCCATTGTTATTTTCTTGTTTCTCAATACCCAATTTATGTAATATAGTTTCCTTAGAGGTTAAACATTCAAAATACATCGTTGTTAGTGATAATTTTACATTGAAGAATTGAATATTGCATGGAATTTATTGAATTTCCTTACAACGTCCATAAAATCCACTTAGAACATATGTTGTGCAGTCACTACAATAACAAAATAAATTAATAACTTTATTTTATTTTTAAATTTTTCCATATAATTTTTGTTTTATAGTTTTATCCATATTCTTTGTAATACATTTTGCAAATGTAGAGAAAAGACATTTCATTATTATTTTTATTTATTTAGTACTTACATCAAACTTTATATTAATGAATTGATTATGATATAAATATTATTAATATTAATGTTAAAAAGGTATTATGTTTTATAGTTTTTTTTGAAAGTTATAAGAAAATCCATAATACTATACATAATTAAATGAAATCTACTAACTTGTTCAGAATTAATTAATTTAATAAATGAAAATTGAAATTGCAATTTTTCTTTTAATTATGTTATAATATAAATAAAATATAATATAGGATACTAAATGAAAATCCATTTGAAGAAATATCATTAGTTATTGTTTTACATAGATCAACATTTTCTTGAGCATAATTCTATGTTGGAGTTTTTCTATTCACAATAAAAAAAAATTGGTACCAAAGGTAAACCATGGATTTTTCAAGGAACAAGACTAGGTCAACAACTCAGAAATAGATCATATATAGCTCATCAACAATCCGTGCACTAACAACAAACATATCACTAATTGGGGATTCAACTCGAGCAGGGAGGATAACAATTTTTCCTCACGACTATTCGTTCTACACCCAATTCACTACTATTCAACACATATTATGCAACCATGATAAATCACAATGGAGAGTTTCCACATATTACACAAACATAGTGAAATAAACCACAAATTGGGGAGTTTGTTACATATCCAACCCCCTTGATCACCACATTGAGAAGATGTGTTTTTTTTCCATTTTATCTAATTCAACCTCTTCTAGATACCTTGAATCATTCCTCTCAAATTTAAAACACACTATGTAGATTGACAACCACACAGAACCCCCTTTTTCACTTGCATTGGATCCTTCTCCAACATGTGTGCTTGTGCACACATCGCTCCACCAACCCTATTCAAATATTGGCCCATTGAGCCCATTTGGATCATCAACCATAGAACCCATTCAAAAGATTTACCATCAAATTCTTTCAAGTGTCATGCTAAAATTTCGAAGGTAAAGACATTACAATTTCTTTGAAATTGGCCATCAACCACATTTCAAAGTCATCCCCAATTTTTGAAGGTAAAGACTTAAGATTTATTTAAAATTGGCCATCAACCACATTTCAAAGTTGTCCTGAATTTGAAGGGAAAGGCCATCAAGCCTTCTTTGAAATTGGCCATTGTCCACATTTCAAGGTTGTGCCCGATTCCAAGGAGAAAGACCATTGGGCCTTCTTCAAAATTGGTCATCGGCCATCTTATCCCCTAAACTAGGGATAACTAAGGAGATTATGTCTTGAGGCCCACAGTTCCTAGACACGAAGTACCAAGAGCCATATTGACTTGAGAATGGCCCTAGAGGGCCCATCCTTTTTCTTCAGCACCTCCATCGTGTCAGCAGCAGCAACATCCATCCCATCGGCCTAGTCCTTCAGCATGAGTGGGTCTTTCTCCATGAGGTAATGAGTCTGGGTATCATGGTATGTGTCACTCTGATTCTCAAAACATTTGAATATGTGCATTTAATTCTCTTTTTCTTCATGGCGTGTGCTTGGAATTTATGCCTTTTGACTTGTCCACACCTGGGGGGGATGACAAGATGCCATAGCAAGTTGGTTCCCTTAGGAGTGAGTTTCCACTGGGTGGGTTCATGAAAGGTCATCTTCCATTCCCACCATACTTATCACTTTTCATCATCTTCCCTCTCATCCATCCCCTGCATTGATTCGGGCATTGGGTTTGCCAAGCTAGCAAAGGGTTGTACCTTTCCTTGTGGAAAGAAGGGGCTAAAGGCCCAGAGGGTAAAAGCAGCTTGAAAAAAATAAAATCCAAAAGAGAAAAACCTTCAGATGCTTCTCCCAAGGATCCTCGAGAAAGCAATAAATGGCTTCTCAGTAAGAAAAGGAGGGACCCATAAAATAAATAAACTCAAGACCTAGTTGGAGGATAGGGGGTCTCATCAGGATCCATCCTATTAGGTCCATGGGCATGTAGCGGTATGACACTACCATTCAGTTGGTCACCATACCAGGGTATTGGCTCTTGGTGTCATAGCCAAGAGAAAGGGGGTCTCATCACAAGACAACCTTCTCATATCCGTGAAATGCTTGTGGGTAACACTGTCACCACTGGTGACCACGCCAGGGTAGTGTCCCCCAACTATTCTATTGAAATAAAAATAAATAAGATAAAAACGTAAAAATGAATTGAATGGGCTTGGAAACATTTGCATCCATGACAAAGTGCAACTCACCCTCTTCAGGTGCACCCATAGGTAAGTCCTACATTTCCCTGTCATCATTGTACCCATTTCCAAAACATCCCCATACCATCTCATGCACTTACATGACCTAGATTGGTATTCACCTAGAAAAATCCCACATCTAAGGAGAATTATCCCAATAGGACATCCTGAAACCCTCTCCAAACCTGGCTTGTAGAAGATCATAACATCTTTGAGCACTTGTCTGGGAAAGGGGGGTTTTATGCACATGTTTGGGTAAATTGATTATTAAATGTGATTGACGTTGCTATGATCCCTTTGACTTATGAACCCATGGAGGGCATACTTTGTGTTATTGCAGGACCTTTCCTGACCGATAGGTACATATGGTGAGATGATTAGCTCTAACCTCCATAGGGAGAAAGCCTGCTAGATGGATGTTGAGACCCCAACAAGGGGCATACATATACCAAAGGCTTACACCAAAGAGAGAGGAGGATGTTCTAGCAGAGACAACCTGGTAGGCCTGGACCCATGGGGTCTTCCCTCCCACCATCATGTTGGCCCTTGAAGACTCTTGACGTCATCATTCAGAGCCTTGACATCACCCAGTTGAGGCATCCAACTTGAGGACAACATTGGTTGGCATGTGTGGCAGTTCCAGAGGGGTTTTGAGCCCCAATGTTTCACTTGGAGGGCTAACGTCACCCTAGGAGAGGCATGAAGTCACCCTAAAAGGCTTAATCTAGGGTTTTTTTTGACAAATTAATGTAAAATTAGAATTTCTCATGTAAACTGGCCATGTCGGCCTTTTTGACCTAATTTTGTAATTAAAGGTCATTTTGATTGTATAAATAAGGGATTTTGACCTTGTATTTTTTCATCATTCTTTCACTCACACAAGTGAGCTCTAAAATTCGGCTCCTTTGAGGATCTTTGGATGAAGTTAAGTGGTGCGCAAATCTTGGAGGAAGTCAATTTTGGTGTTTTTGGCATTTTTCTTGGTGGAAAGTCTTCAACTAGGCTAATTGCTAGATTATTCTTGGTGAATGTAAGTGAATTTCTACAATTCTTCTTTACTTTGAATGGTTATAGTACATTTACTTTTCATTTTTCCAAGATTATGAAATTGCTAGCTTAAAACCTTAAGAGATCAAGAACATGTTATTGTCCTTCTCTTAATAACTTTTCACCTACTAGATTGTGCTAGAAATCCTACCCTTTGAAGAATTGTGCTATAGCCCTACCATTGTAGCACTCTAGTATCATTTGCTTCATCAAGCCATTATTTAATTCAAGCTTGAGCTAAAGAATAAGGAAAACCGCTAGGGCCTAGAGTTACCTACTTCCTAGTAGTCGTTTTCCTTCTAGGGCTTGTTGATTGAGGCCTTGGGTTACCAACACCTCAACCATCATCCCTCTTTGTCCTTAGCTCACACATTATCATTTGATTCCTTCAAGATTGTTGCTGCAAAAAGTGACTCCATTAGACCTGAAGACACTAATCTAGACCTTATATTTGATTGATTGATGAGAACAACCCTTAAAACTTTTACCTCAAGCTACCTACTAGCCTTTCCTAACCCTAGATTATGCTAATCTACTAACATTCTTGTTGTTGTTACAAAAGTAAGCTACATCCAATTATTACAGCATTAAAATCTCTTAAAAGCAATTGCAAAAGTTTATTTTTACATTGCCTCATTAGCTTCTGACAAGTGCTAGTATATTGCTATTGTTAGATTATCATTTTGGGTCATTTTGAAGCTTATTGAAGGCATTGATTGTGAATCCATCATCTTATATACATTGTTGTTATAGAATTTATGTTTTCTTCATCTTGTATCAACTTATTGCTTTCATTGACAAGTCCAATGTTTTATAAAGCACTAACATCAAATTGTACCTGCAAAAAATAGTGTTTTCTTGTTGCTTTGTTTTGGGCAGGTACACTTAAGCATATCATTTCTTATTTTTCTAAAACTTTGGGACTTTCTGACATGTGTGACTTGTGAGAAGGGATATATTTTCTTGATACTTCAACCTTTTCCTTATGAAACCCCCAGGTCACCGAGGACATCTCCCCTGGTACATCATCCCTAAATAGAAAGAGGTGTCTTATTAAGGTGACAGTGATAGGACAACCTCTTGTTATGCCAATTTTCCCTCCTTTAGTATTTTCCTTTGAGACAAGTACAAATTGCGCGATAACATGTTGGCATCGTTGTCGGGGAACATTGATTCAATTCTCCTCAAAGATGACAATTTTTTAGTAAGCCTTTATCAAAAGCCTTTACTTTACAAAGCTTACCTAGAGACTCCACTGAGGGTGATCCCCTCATCCCTTTGATAGTTTCAATAAAATTATATGGTGACTCCACTAATAACAAAACCAACCATGAATTCTCAATGGGACCCAGGAAATTTCAAACCTCTAGACATGAGTAAAATTTTGGGATACCCTCGACAAATGCCCCTGAAGTACAAGAAATGGATCCCTAGATTCACTGGTAGAGATGTGGAGAGAGCCAAATATTACATGGGTGACTTTTGGGCTTTCTTTCAACTCCGCCCTATCAATGATGATGCTGAAGATTTGGCAATGAAAATCTTCTCTGCCACTCTTCATGGAAATGTTAGGGAGTGGTATGACGACGTCCCTGATGCTATCATCACATCTATGGACATATTGGAAGAAATGTTTCTCAAAATATGGGGTATTAAGTTGGAAAGCATCCCAATACTACTAAAAGGACTCGAGCATATAAATAAAACTAAGAATGAGACTATTAGACATTTCTAGGATAGGTTTGAGGACCTGCTATTTCAAATTCCTGGAAGCCATCATCCTAAAGACAAGTACCTCATTTATATCTATACCAATGCACTCTTAGTGCATTTAGGGTTTCCCCTCAGTAAAAAGGGCCCAAGAATGCTCCATGAAGCTCATGACATGGCAAGAGAAATCGAGTCAAATATCTCCTTGTCCAAGGAAAGACATCTCTTTACCCCAGATACTCTTAGTTTGGAGAGATTAGTTTCCCTTGAGACCTTTACTGACGATTTTCGAGAAGAAGGGGAAAAAATCATCAACCAACAAGAGTCTAAGGAGAAGGATCATGATAAGGTTTTCCAATCCCACAAGGAAGAGCAGAGCATTACTCATTCTTCTGCCAAGAATAATGAAGACGTTGTCAAGGAGCTAGGACCTGAGTATATTAAAAACCATGATGAAGTATTGATGTGTCCTCCTCCCTTTGATGAAGCCATCCAAAATCACATTTTTCCTACACAAGAAGAAGAGGATGAGGTTAGTCACTTTCCTTTTTAGGATTTTGATAATACCTTATTCTATGATTCAGAGAGTGAAGTAGAAATGGAATCCTCAGGCAAGGTAGATCCTCCTTGTTGTACAATTGAATATGTAGGGGAAAGTCACAACGATGAAACGATGATGCATGTTGTTTTATTTTATGAAGTCACCCAATTCCTCAAAGCTCCTGCAAAAGAAGAAATAAAAACGGTGAGTTACCTTCCTTTCCAAGATTTTGATGATGCTTTGTTTTATGATTTGGAAAGAGAAGAGGTACTAGAGGATCCCTTCGATGCATTAGATCCTTCATGTTATGAAAAAGGTAGTGACATTGTTGATAATATTGATGATTTCATACATGTTGGAAGGCGTAAGTGGGATGTGATTGGTTCTAATGAGGATCCCATTTACGACATTGAAGGTCATTTCCAAAAGTTGCCTTTACAACTATCATATGAGGTTACTAATTTTGACAATTGGAAACAAGGAGATGATATAATTACAGATACTTTCCAAACACCCATGGATGACCTAGTCCTATATTCTCTTGATGATTTTCGGTCATACCTTGAGGATTTTGATGAGTACTCCTCTGATCATTCGGATTTATTCTATAAAGAAAATTATCAACCATTGTTATGCTCAGATCTTGATAAGAGTGAGGAAGTTGGTTTCCTGAATCAGGATACTTTTGATAAGATTTTATACCTCCCTTTGATTACTCTACCTCTCTATGTCACCGAGGGTATGGTTTGGAAACATGTCCCTTATCCCAAGTATTCTATAGGAAAAATCCTCCTTTTGGATTTTAGTGGAAGGTTGGGTACCTTAAGAAGAAGCTTATTATCACAGTCTTCTAGCTTCCCCATAAGAAATTGTCAGTCATCCTTTAAGTTCTTTCCAGTCCCTTCCAAGGCCTCAAATTGTGAATACGTCCGACGTGGCCAACCTTCAGACTCTTTGAGTCAGTTTATTGAACCTTTGACTTTCCACAATCCCTTTCTGAGATGGATTGAGCAATTTCCTGAGAGTATGACTTGGCACCATTTTGTCCCTCCCACCTGCCTCCATGAGCTAGAATCTATGATTCCCAATGATATGATACATGTTCTAACTCATATGCTTGACTTATCATTGTTTTCGTTTATGATGAACCACAAAGGCATGTATTATGAGATATTGCTAGGATGGTTTCATTGGGTATTTGACTACACTTAGCATTCAAACAATAGGTAATTAGTGGTAAGTAATTAGGCATTTTTCATTCATTGTATATACCATCTTCATTTCATGCTAGAGTAGTTGTATTTCCATTTGTATATATGCTTTCTTACTTTCACTTCATTGTACCATATATGAGCCATGGGTGATATCACCACCCAAAATGATTACTAATATATTTTGTTGAGATCTAGTAGGTCACAGGTCATACCATAGATGTTGAGGTTCTCACATGCTCTACAGTGAGCACATGTCCCCAAGTTGGAGCCAGATGTTATCCCCTAACCTAGGGATAACTAAGGAGATTATGTCTCAAGGCCCACAGGTCCTAGACATGGAGTATTGAGAGCCATATTGACCTGATCCTGACCCTAGAGGGCCCATCCTTTTTCTTCAATGCATCCATCCTGTCAGCAGCAACAACATCCATCCCATCAGCCTGGTCCTTCAGCAACAATGGGTCTTGCTCCATGAGGTAATGAGTCTGGGTATCATGGTATGTGTAACTTTTATTCTCAAAAAAATTGAATATGTGCATTTAACTCTCTTTTGCTTCATGACGTTTTCTTGGAATTTATTCCTTTTGACTTGTCCACACCCGAGGGGGATGACAGGATGCCCTAGAAAGTTGGTTCCCTTACGAGTGAGTTGACACTGGGTGGGTTCATGAAAGGTCATTGTTCATTCCAACCATACTTATCACTTTTCATCATCTTCCCTCTCATCCATCCCTTGCATTGGTTCGGGCATTGGGTTTTCCAAGATAGAAAAGGGTTGTACCTTGCCTTGTGGGAAGAAGGGGCTAAAGGCCCAGAGGGTAAAAGTAGTTGCAAAAATAAAAAAAGAAAAAATAACAAAACCTTCAGATGCTTCGACAAGGGATCCCCGAGAAAGCAATAAAAGGCTTCTCAGTAAGAAAAGGAGGGACCCATAAAATAAATAAAATCAAGACCTAGTTGGAGGATAGGGGGTCTCATCACAAGCCAGCCTATTAGGTCCATGGGAATGTAGCGGTATGACAATACCATTCATCTGGTCACCACGCTAGGGTAGTGGCTCTTGGTGGAATAAACAAGATAAAGTGGGTCTCATCACGTGCCAACCTTATCATCTCCGTGAAATGCTTGTGGATAACACTGTCACCCCTAGTCACCACGCTAGAGAAATGTCCCCTAGCTATTATGTTAAAAGAAAAATAAATAAGTTAAAAAGGTAAAAAGGAATTGAATGGGCTTGGAAACATTTGTATCCATGACAAGGTGTAGCTCACCCTCTTCAGATGCACCCACGGGGAAGCCCAACATTTCCCTATCATCACTGCACCCATTGCCTAAACATCCCCATACCATCTCATGCACTTACATGACCTAGATTGGTCTTCACATGGAAACATCCCACATCTAAGGAGAATTAGCCCAATAGGACATCTTGAAACTCTCTCCAAATCTGGCTTGTATAATAACATAACGACTTTGAGTACTTTTCTGGGAAAGGGGGGTTTTATGCACATGTTTGGGTAACTTGATTATTAGATGTGATTGACATTACTATGATCCCTGTGATTTATGATCCCATTGAGGGTGTACTTTGTGTTGTTGTAGGACCACGCCCGACAGACAGGTACATATGGGGAGATGATTAGCTCGAACCTCCATAGGGCAAAATCCCACCAAATGGATGTTGAGACCCTAGCAACGTGTAGGCATATATCAAAGGCTTGCACCGAAGAGAGAGGAGGACGTTCCAACACAGACATGATGGCAGGCCTGGACCTAGGGGGTCTTTCCCTCCCACCATGATGTTGGACCTTGAAGGCCCTTGACGTCATCATTCAGAGCCTTGATGTCACCCAATTGAGGCATCCAATTTGAGGACAACATTGGTTGGCACGTGTGGCAGTTCCAGAGGGGTTTTGAGCCCCAACGTTTCACTTGGAGGGATAACGTTCCAACAAGGAGGCTAATGTCACCCTAGGAGGGGAATGACGTCACCCTAAAAGGATTAATCTAGGGTTTTATTTGACAAATTTATGTAAAATTGGATTTTCTCATGTAAACTGGTCATGTGAGCGTTTTTGACCTAATTTTGTAATTAAAGGTTATTTTGATTGTATAAATAAGGGACTTTTCCCTTGTATTTTTTCATCATTCTTTCACTTACACAAGTGAGGTCTGAAATTAATCTCCTTTAAGGCTCTTTGGCTGAAGTTAAGTGGTGCGCAACTCTTGGAGGTGGCTAATTTTGGTGTTTTTGGCATTTTTCTTGGTGGAAAGTCTTCAACTAGGATAATTGCTAGATTATTCTTGGTGAATGTAAGTGAATTTCTGCAATTATTCTTTACTTTGAATGGTTATAGTACATTTACTTTGCATTTTTCCAAGATTATGAAATTGCTAGCTTAAAACCCTAGGAGCTTAAGCACATGTTATTGTCCTTGTCTTAATAACTTTTCACCTACTAGATTGTGCTAGAAAGCCTACCCTTTGAAGCATTGTGCTAGATCCCTACCATTGTATCACTCTAGTATCATTTTCTTCATCAGATCAATATTTACTTTAATCTTGAGCTAAAGAAGAAGGAAAACTGCTAGGGCCTTGGGTTACCTACTTCCTAGTAGTCGTTTTCCTTCTAGGCCTTGTTGATTGAGGCCTTGGGTTACCAACACCTCAACCACAATCCCTCTTGGTCCTTAAATCACACATTATCATTTGATTCCTTCAATATTGTTGCTGCAAAAAGTGACTCCGTTAGCCCTGAAGACACTGATCTAGACCTTATATTTGACTAATTGATGAGAAAAACCCTTAAAACTTGTACCTCAAGCTACCTACTAGCCTTTCCTAACCCTAGATGATGCTAATCTACTAACATTCTTGTTTTTGTTACAAAACTAAGCTACAACCAATTATTACAACATTAAAAGCACATAAAAGCAATTGCAAAAGTTGATTTTTACATTGCCTTATTAGCTTCTGACAAGTGTTAGTATATTTCTATTGTTAGATTATCACTTTGGGTCATTTTGAAGCTTATTGAAGGCATTGATTATGAAGCCATCATCTTATATACATTGTTGTTATAGAATTTCCATTTTCTTCATCGTGTATCAACGTATTGCTTTCATTGACAAGTCCAAGTTTTTATGAAGCACTAACATCAAATTGTACTTGCAAAAAATAGTGTTTTCTTGTTGCTTTGTTCTAGGCAAGTACACTTAATCATATCATTGCTTCTTTTGCTAAAATTTTGGGACTTTCTGACATGTGTGACTTGTGAGAAGGGATATCATTTCTTGATACTTCAACCTTTGCCTTCTCAAACCCCCAGGTCACTGGGGACGTCTCCCCTGCGATATCATCCCTAAATATAAAGAGGTGTCTTATTAAGGTGACAATGATAGGAAAACCTCTTGTTATGCCAATTTTCCCTCGTTTATCCTTTTCCTTTGGGACAAGTAAAAATTGTGCGATAACATTTTGGCGTCGTTGCCGAGGAACACTGAGTCAATTCTCCTCAAAGACGACACTTTTTCGGTAAGCCTTTCTCAAAACCCTTTACTTTACAAAGCTTACCCGGTGACTCCACTGAGGGTGATCCCCTCATCCCTTTGATAGTTTCAAGAAAATTATCTAGCGACTCCACTAATGACAAAACCAACCATGACTTCTCAATGGGACCCGATAAATTTCAAACCTCTAGACATGAGTAAAATTTTGAGATACCCTCAAAAAATGCCCCTGAAGTACAAGAAATGGCTCCCTAGATTCACTAGTAGAGATGGGGAGAGAGACGAATATTACATGGGTGACTTTTGGGATTTATTTCAACTCCACCCTTTCAGTGATGATCCTGAATATTTGGCAATGAAAATCTTCTCTACCACTCTTCATGGCAATGCTAGGGAGTGGTATGTGTTATAACCCTAAATTGCACCACACATGCTTACCTGGCATCAGGCCAACTCATTTCCCTTCATTGCCAAAGCCATGCTGAACAACTCTTCTAAAAACTCCATTTTTAAAA
>JZKD02S1673065.1:428798-459820 GCA_000966675.3 Picea glauca | reverse complement strand
AATCGGGGTTTCAGATTTGGGTAGAAGGTTAAAAGTTAAGTCTTGAGGGTCATGATCTACGTATAAGTTTAGAGCCCTAGCTTATTAGTCCGTAGGGTAGAATACCCCACAACAGTATGACGGGATCCCTGATGCTAGCATCACATCTATGGACCAATTGGAAGAAACCTTTCTCAAAATATGGGGTATTAAGTAGGAGGACATCCCAATACTACTAAAAATACTCGAGCATATAAATAAAACTAAGAATGTGACTATCAGACATTTCCAGGATAGGTTTGAGGACCTGCTATTTTGAATTCCTGGGAGCCATCATCCTGAAGACAAGTACCTTTTCTATCTCTATACCAATGCACTCTTAGTGCATTTAGGGTTTTCCCTCAATAAAAGGGGCCCAAGAACACTCCATGAAGCTCGTGACATGGATAGAGAAATCAAGTCAAATATATCCTTGTCCAAGGAAAGACACCTCTTTACCCTAAATACTCTTAGTTTGGAGAGATTAGTTTCCCTTGAGACCTTTATTGATGATTTCCGAGAAAAAGGGAAACAAATCATCAACCAACAAGAGGCTAAGGAGAATGATCATGATAAGGCTTTCCAATCCCACAAGGAAGAGAAGAGGATTACTCATTATTCTAGCAAGAATAATGAAGACGTTGTTGAGGAGCTAGGACCTGAGAATATTAAAAACCATGATGAAGTATCAATGTGTCCTCCTCCCTCTGATGAAGCCAAAAAAAACGAAATTTTTCCTACACAAGAAGAAGAGGATGAGGTTTGTCACTTTCCTTTTCAGGATTTTGATAAAACCTTATTCTATGATTCAGAGAGTGAAGTAGAAATGGAATCCTCAGGCAAGGTAGATCCTCCTTGTTGTACAATTGAAGATGTAAGGGAAAGTCATGAGGACAAAACGATGATGCATGCTATTTCATTTGATGATGTCAACTAAGTCCTCAAAGCTCCTGCACAAGAAGAAATAAACACGGTGATTTACCTTCCTTTAGAATATTTTGATGATGATTTGTTTTATGATTTGGAAAGAGAAGAGGTACTAGAGGATCCCTTCGATTCATTAGATCCTTCATGTTATGAAAAAGGTAGTGACATTGTTGATAATATTGATGAGTTCATACATGTTGGAAGGTGTAAGTGGGATGTGATTGGTTCTAATGAGGATCCCATTTACGACATTGAAGGTCATTTCCAAAAGTTGCCTTTAAAACTATCATATGAGGTTACTAATTTTGATAATTGGAAACAAGGAGATGATATAATTACAGATACTTTCCAAACACCCAGTGATGACCTAGTCCTATATTCTCCTGATGGTTTTCGGTCATACCTTGAGGATTTTGATGAGTACTCCTCTGATCATTCATATTTATTCTATGAAGAAAATTATCAACCATTTTTGTGCTCAGATCTTGATAAGAGTGAGGAAGTTGGTTGCCTGAAGCAGGATACTTGTGATAAGATTTTCTACCTCCCTTTGATTACTCTACCTCACTATGTCACTGAGGGTATAGTTTGTAAACATGTCCCTTATGCCAAGTCTTCTGTAGGAAAAATCCTCCTTTTGGATTTTAGGGTAAGGTTGGGTACCTTAAGAAGAAGCTTATTATCACAGTCTTCCAGCTTACCCTTAAGAAATTGTTATTCATCCTTTAAGTTCTTTCCAGTCCCTTCCAAGGCCTCAGATTGTGAAGACGTCCAAGGTGGAAAACCTTTAGACTCTTTGAGTCAGTCTATTGAACCTTTGAATTTCCACGATCCCTTTCTGAGATGGATTGAGCACTTACCTGAGAGTATGACTTGGCACCATTTTTTCCCTCCCACCTGCCTCCATGAGTTGGACTATATGATTTCCGATGATATGATACATGTTCTAACTCATGTGCTTGACTTATCATTGTTTTTGTTTATGATGAAGCACAAAGGCAGGTATTATGAGACATTGCCATGAAGGTTTCATTGGCTATTTGACTACACCTAACATTCAACCAACAGGTAATTAGTGGTAAGTAATTAGGCATTTTTCATTCATTGTATATACCATCTTCATTTCATGCTAGAGTAGTTGTATTTCCATTTTCATATATGCTTGCTTACTTTCACTTTATTGTACCATATATGAGCCAGGGGTGATATCACCACCCCAAATGATTATTAATAGATTTTGTTGAGATCTAGCAGGTCACAGGTCATACCATAGATTTTGAGGTTCTTAGGTGCTCTACAGTGAGCACATGTCCCCAAGTTGGAGCCAGATGTTATCCTGTAACCTAGGGATAACTAAGGAGATTATGTCTCGAGGCCCACAGGTCCTAGACATGGAGTACTGAGAGCCATATTTACTTCATCCTGACCCTGGAGGGCCCATCCTTTTTCTTTAGTGCCTCCATCCTGTCAACAGCGGCAACATCCATCCCATCGGCCCGGTCCTTCAGTAACAATGGGTCTTTCTCCATGAGGTAATGAGTTTGGGTATCATGTTATGTGTCACTATGATTCTCAAAACATTTTAATATGTGCATTTAATTGTCTTTTTCTTCATGACGTTTTCTTGGACTTTATGCCTTTTGACTTATCCACACCTTGGGGGGATGACAGGATGCCCTAGCAAGTTGGTTCCCTTAGGAGTGAGTTGACATTGGGTGGGTTCATGAAAGGTCATCGTCCATTCCCACCATACTTATCACTTTTCATCATCTTCCCTCTCATCCATCCCCTACATTGGCTCGGGCATTGGGTTTTCCAAGCTAACAAAGGGTTGTACCTTGACTTGTGGGAAGAAGGGGCTAAAGGTCAAGAGGGTAAAAGTAGCTGGAAAAAGAAAAAAGAAAAAATAACAAAACCTTCAGATGCTTTGCCCAGGGATCCCCAAGAAAGCAATAAAAGGCTTCTCAGTAAGAAAAGGAGGGACCCATAAAACAAATAAACTCAAGACCTAGTTGGAGGATAGGGGGTCTCATCACGAGCTAGCCTATTAGGTCCATGGGAATGTAGCGGTATGATACTACCATTCAGCTCGTCACCATGCTAGGGTAGTGGCTCTTGGTGGAATAGCCAAGAGAAAGGAGGTCTCATCATGAGCCAACCTTATCATCTCCGTGAAATGCTTGTGGGTAACACTTTCATCACTAGTCACCACGCTAGGGAAGTGTCCCCTAGCTATTCTCTTGAAAGAAAATGAAATAAGATTAAAAGGTAAAAAGAAATTGAATTGGCTTGGAAACATTTTCATCCATGACAAGGTGTAGCTCACCCTCTTCAAAGGAACCCACGGGTAAGACCTACATTTCCCTGTCATCACTACACCCATTGCCTAAACATCCCCATACCATCTCATGCACTTACATGACCTATATTGGTCTTCACCTGGAAACATCCCACATATAAGGAGAATTATCCCAATAGGACATCTTGAAACCCTCTCCAAATTTGGCTTGTAGAAAAGCATAACGTCTTTGAGCACTTGTCTAGGAGAGGGGGTTTTATGCACATGTTTGGGTAAATTGATTATTAGATGTGATTGACATTTCTATGATCCCTGTGACTTATGATCCCATGGAGGGAATACTTTTTGTTTTTGTAGGACCATGCTCGATGGAGAGGTACATATGGGGAGATGATTAGCTCCGACCTCCATAGGGATAAAGCCCACCATATGGATGCTAAGACCCCAACAACGGATAGACATATACTATAGGCTTTCATTGAAGAGAGAGGAGGACGTTCCAACAAAGACATCCTGGTAGGCCTAGACCTAAGGGGGTATTTCCCTCCCACCATGATGTTTGACCTTGAAGGCCCTTGACATCATCATTCAGAGCCTTGACGTCACCCAATTGAGGCACCCAATGTGAAGACAACATTAGTTGGCACGTGTGGCAGTTCTAGAGGGGTTTGGAGCCCCAACGTTTCACTTGGAGGGATAAGGTTCCATCAAGGAGGCTAACTTCGCCCTAGGAGGGGCATGACGTCACCTTAAAAGGCTTAATCTAGGGTTTTATTTGACAAATTTATGTAAAATTGGATTTTCTCATGTAAATTGTTCATGTCGGCCTTTTTGACCTAATTTTGTAATTAAACGTCATTTTGATTGTATAAATAAGGGAATTTTCCCTTGTATTTTTTCATCATTTTTTCACTCACATAAGTGAGGACTGAAATTCATCTCCTTTAAGGCTCTTTGGCTGAATTTAAGTGGTGTGCAACTCTTGGAGGAGGCTAATTTTGGTGTTTTTGGCATTTTTCTTGGTGGAAAGTATTCAACTAGGATAATTGCTAGATTATTCTTGGTGAATGTAAGTGAATTTCTGCAATTCTTCTTTACTTTGAATGGTTATAGTACATTTACTTTTCATTTTTCCAAGATTATGAAATTGTTAGCTTAAAACCCTAGGAGATCAAGCACATGTTATTGTCCTTGTCTTAATAACTTTTCACCTACTAGATTGTGCTACAAAGCGTACCCTTTGAAGCATTGTGCTACAACCCTACCATTGTAGCAGTCTATTATCATTTGCTTCATCAAGCCATTATTTAATTCAAGCTTGAGCTAAAGAAGAAGGAAAATTGCTAGGGATTAGGGTTACCTACTTCCTAGTAATCGTTTTCCTTCTAGGGCTTGTTGATTGAGGCCTTGGGTTACCAACACCTCAACCATCATCCCTTTTTGTCCTTAGCTCACACATTATCATTTGATTCCTTCAATATTTCTGCTGCAAAAAGTGACTCCATTAGCCCTGAAGAAACTGATCTAGACCTTATATTTGATTGATTGATGAGAACAACCCTTAAAATTTTTACCTCAAGCTACCTACTAACCTTTCCTAACCCTAGATTATGCTAATCTACTAAAATTATTGTTGATGTTACAAAAGTAAGCTACAGCCAATTATTACAACAGTAAAAGCTCTTAAAAGCAATTGCAAAAGTTGATTTTTACATTGCCTCATTAGCTTCTGACAAGTGCTAGTATATTGCTATTGTTAGATTATCATTTCGGGTCATTTTGAAGCTTAGTGAAGGCATTGATTGTGAAGCCATCATCTTATATACATTGTTGTTATAGAATTTTTGTTTGCTTCATCTTGTATCAACTAATTTCTTTCATTGACAAGTCCAAGGTTTTATGAAGCACTAACATCAAATTGTACCTGCAAAAAATAGTGTTTTCTTGTTGCTTTGTTCTGGGTAGGTACACTTAAGCATATCATTGCTTCTTTTTCTAAAAATTTGGGACTTTATGACATGTGTGACTTGTGAGAAGGGATATATTTTCTTGATAGTTCAACCTTTTCCTTCTCAAACGCCCAGGTCACCGAGGACGTCTCCCCTGGGATATCATCCCTAAATAGAAAGAGGTTTCTTATTAAGGCAATAGTGATATGACAACCTCCTGTTACACCAATTTTCCCTCCTTTAGCCTTTTCCTTTGGGACAATTACAAATTACGCGATAACATGCCACATTTCAAAGTCGTGCCCCATCAAGTGTTCTTCAAAATTCTCCATTGGCCACATTTCAATGTTGTGCTTGATTTCAAGTGAAAATTTCATTGAGGCCTTTCCAAAGATGATCCATTGGGCCTATTTCAAAGATACACCCGATAATTTAAAATTACATCTCCAAGCCTCTTTCAAAGAAGTGGGCCAACCTTGAAAGATGACAACCATTGACCTCTTCAAAAAATTAGCCCATACTTCATAGAGCCACTTTGAAACATAACCCTCAATAGTCAAAGAAAATCCTTTAGGCTAATTCAAAGATTTTCCTTAACTGTGAAGGAAAGGTCTTTAACCTTATTCGAAGTAATAATTGAAAAGCAAGGAAAAAGGGCCATCGACCCATTGTGAAAGATACACTTTGAAGCAATTACAAACAAGATGTAAGGCCATCAAGCCATTTTGAAGTTCTATTTGACTTCGAAAACATCAAGGAAAGGAGGTCAACTGGCCTTCCTCCAAGACCCTAATCCTAATGCAAAAGGATTTCAGGCCCTATTTCAAAGTTATACTCGACTTCACAATCAACAAAGAGTCCAAACTCAAATACACAGGATTGCAAGCTTCAAATAGAATTTGAACTTAGAATATTTTAAGGCCTATTCAAAAAATCATGCTCCATGTTGGTGTTTTCCCTATGACCATGACAACATATACAAGTATTTCAAACTACTCAGGTCCTAAATGGCTTGAATTTTAAGTACTCAGTATAATTTGGAAGCCAATACTCTAAGGCTATTCAAACTCACTTAAGTGAGAAACTAAGAAAGGAAAAAATCCAAGCATGCAAAACTTCCTATAACCATGAATTCCATTTCTAAATTCATATCTAATAAAGCACAATCTTAACTACATAAACATGAATTTTGGAAGAGATGGAACGCTTATCTTTTAAACATAATGGTCCAAGAAATTGGTTGATCGTGAGAAATTTTTCACCCAACCCTAGGAATCCACTGCAAATTCCACCTCCAAGCGGAGGCCATGAGGCTGAAAGAAACTGGTCAAGGACTCTCAAGTCACTCACCCAACCTAATTTTTCCTAAGCTTATCCCAATTGTTTACCACCGAATACTCCAGGAAACCATCCAACTATCATAGCCTTGCACTATTTTCCACTGCCCTATAGAACACAAGGAAGATACTTCCCTTCTCTATTCATAGTGCCTCATGAATCTTCTTCCCTCCGGTTCTCTTTAGTGTGTGCAACAAGAGTCTAATTTGATGTCGACCTTCAAGAATAACCTAGAAAATTTATACCTTGTCCCTTGAGCACTCAATGAATAGTAAACTATCGGGAAAGGGATGGTTTCCTAAATAACTTAGCCTCTATGATCATCTATAACCTTTCATCTCTCTTCTAAAGTCCACTATCTTCTCTTTCACAACTCTATTTGGTCTTCTACAAGTTCGAATCTTAGTCGTTGACTTCATAATGTAGCTCCATAACTTAAGAGGTGTGTTGACATGATAGAATGCTTAAAATATTGAGAAAGATAGTAATAATGGGTTTGAATAAAAATTCCTTGGATCATAAGAATGAGTGAGTTGGCATAAGAATGGTGATAGTGTTTGGGCCAATTTGAATTAGCATGGAAAAGAGTGCATGGGAATAGAGGAGGTTCAAATTCCTATGAGGATGGAGTCTCTTACACTCCTCATGATGTTTGTACTCAACCCCCATGCCCTCATAACTATGGAAGATGGATGTCCTCACCAACCACCACTTGCATTTAATTTTGTGAAAATTTAGCAAACAAATTGTGAAATTTTGTACAATTTTGAAAATTTTCATTAATGGAGGCGGGGCTAAGAATACCCCCACCCTCTCTCCATGTGAAAAATTTCCCAAGTAGTTTATTTTTTCAAATTAACAATTGGAAAAATGATTTTTTTGCATAATTGAAGGGGGGACAAAGTAGTTTCTTAAGAAATGAAAAGTAGCGCACAATTCTACCTATTTCAAGGACTTACCTGAATGTGATGCAATGTTTGTAGAAAAGGAAAATATCCATGAGCTTGGGATTCATACTAGCGGGATCAATACACATTATGGAATCTCATTTCTTACTATGTCTTTCTTTTATAAATTGGAAGAGTTTGTATGTTTTGAACTCTTAATTGTACCCTACAAACATGGATATTTGTTTTAGATTATGCTTATGACACATGTGCATTTTGAGATGATTTCCCTATGGTTGTATTTTATTCCATGCATATTAAAGTGTGATGCCTTTCATGTCTGCAACAACTTCTAATAAGTATAGATAACTTCAACATAGAAGTTGTTAGAGTGATTTTTTCCCTTAAGCACACCTCTTGTCATATTCACATTGGCTACATTTTCATATTCACAATTGATGTATTGTAGAATATATGAGGCATGAACTTTCTTGCAAATATCAATAGCTTTGTAATAATTATATATGTCATTAAAGATTATATGTATGTCGCATTTTTGGTATGGGAACCTTAATCATCTTCCCACTTTTACTCTTAACCATGGAAAATGTTTCAAGAACATTTGACTTGTACTTGAGAAAGTACACCCAAATTTTTCTTGAAGATTTATCAATAAATGTCATAAGTACTTGTGCTAACAAATGTGGAATTTTCATGGAGATAGAGGTCACTATACACCAATTCTAATTGCATTCTTTCTCTCCATTATTTTTGAAATGTACCCTTATGTTGCATGCCAAACATCAAATTAAAAAACCATACATCAATCAAATCATATTAGGGTCCCCCTTCTTTCTCATAAATATTGTATTGATACATCAATCAAATCATATTACTAATTAACATTTTTATAGATGGTCTTCAAAAAACCTGAATTTGTAGGAGCAATCAACTCTTGGTTGTGTAGGTGCCCTCAATCTTTTTCTTTTTTATATGATGCTTCCTACAAACTTTCACTAATGAGAATCCACCACCTATAAAGAGGTGGGTGTCATTATTTATACTATCAAGAAACCACCTAAGCCGATTTAATGGTCATGATGACTCAACCATTGAAATTTTCCCCTTGGGGGAGTGTACCCATACTTGAGGAATCAACCATAATGGGGGTTGTAACAATGTTTGATTTTGATTGAATCAACTCAACTCTCATGACTCTTTTTATTAATCTATGTTTGATGAATACAATTTCTTTTGGTTTTACCATTTTGGGTTTCATTTGTGCTACTATTTTAAATTTTATCAACTTTTGCAATGATTTTGACTTTATTTTCTACTTTAGAAATTCCATGTCTCTCCTTAATGAAGAACATAGGACAATAAACTCCAAATTTTCCATTATTGATCATATTAATGTCTTATTCTTCGTGCAACTGAGCTTCAATACTTTGAGTCTCGAGCCTTAGGATTACATGGGTGCCAATAATATATATTTGTATGTCCCAAAATACATTAATCGTGACATGAATGGTCTATATGCAAATTCACCCCATCCTCACCTACTACACAAATCTAAAGAGTGAAGGATCTTTATTATTCCGTTTTATTATACTTCAATTGTTACAATGAATTTATGTAATAAACTCCATGTTCATAGATTCTTTTCAAATAACACATATGCCCACTAGATGTTGTCTAAGTTGAATGCTCATACAATTTTTATTAGAATTCCTTGTGGTAAATTTTGTATGTCTTATATCCTTCCACAGGGGGTCCAGAATTAGAAATGATTTAAACCCTTCATTGAGAAAGGGTGCTTGTCATTTCTTGCTTAAGTATTCATGATCCCTCTTTAAAAATTTACATTAATAAGATTTCATTATCTCAACCTTGAAAAGTCATTGGGTAATATCATTTATTCTAATTATTATATTAAAAGAACTAAAATATTTTTATACAATTTAAGGAGAAAAATTATTCTCTATATTTAATACTAATAAATTGAAATGGAAAAAATATTATATCCAATATTTAATATAAAAAAATAAATAATATAAAATAAACATAAACATATCTTAACTTCAAATATTTTCAAATACTTAAAAAAATTAATAATTTTTTTTTTAATAATCTCTTAATAAATTTGTTACTAATGGTAAAACAATATTATACTTTACTTGAAATTCCTTTCCTTTCCATCTAGTTTAATAAATTCCTTCCCTTTAATTATCCAAAAAAATGGTTTTCATTCTTTAACCATTTCTTTGTAAAGAAATTTAATAACTTAACTTCGGATATCTCCTTACATGTGTAATGGTTGTCGTGTAACCATTTAACGAAATTATAATGGTTTTGGTAAATTATAATATTATATGGAGATAGATTTATATATCACGGAGGTCACAACTGTATTTCCTTTGCACAAAACTAAAGTTTTAAAGTTCCTTTTCCAAAAATATAAAGGGTCTCACATGATCAACATAAATTTTAATATAATTTTCTAGAAAGGAAAAAAATCTGATATATTTGGAAAACAAAATGACAAATTTTATTTAATATTGATATACACTTTTATTTACCAAATATTTTAAGTTATCTTTTTTTTTTTCAAATGGAAAAAAGAGTTTATAATAGAAATATAAAATTAAATTTTACAAAATCAGTCCGTAAGTAAGAATTACATTCATAAGTAACAATTACATCTGTTATCCATAATCATAACTTGTCCTTCCTAAAAAAACATTCGACCATAAGTAACAATTTCATTTGTTGTCCATAATCATAATTTATCCTTCCCAAATAAAACAGTTATTGTAACATAGAGTCTTTACCATACAAAAACCATCTTAAACTGGTCTTTATACAAAACCAGAAGCCTCAATCTACCACAAAACAGAGTTACACTAATATCAACCTTTCATAGGGCTCTACATGTGCTCCCACCCCTTTTGCATAATATAAAAAGTCTTCTTCCAAGAGTAAGGCCTGCTTTGAAACTTGGTTAGCTTCCCTGTTATATTCCCTGTAGATATGTTGAATTTTTAGAGTTTGAAAATTTTCACTCAGCTCATGAATTTTTGTCAACCAAGGTTGTAGAGTAATCATCTGCAAATTGTGTTTAAAAGAAAACCAGTCAACTACAACTTTTGAGTCTCCAACCAACTGTAAGCAAGATACTTGTTTGAATGCACAAAAAATAGGATACTCCATATGGCCAATAGTTCTCCCCTTGTATTAGTTCCTGAGCCACAATTCATTTTAATACTGAAAATACCCAAAACTGGGCATTTTAGAACAACGCCCGCACCACAACTAAATCCCCCATTCTAAGAAGCACCATCAAAAAATCCAACATCCAAATTCCCCTCTAGCAAGGAGGGACGAACTATTCTTTGTGAGTGAACAATATGAACTTTTCCCATCTCACCCAAATCTAGCAGAACTCGATTACACACCCTAGAAAGAGACAAGTTTTGATCCTCAAAGATAATCAGATTTATATGTCGCCAAAGTTCCCAACAGATGAAACATGACATTTCTTTCCACATTTCCATCTCCTTGACCCAAACCTGGAAGCACTCAAGGAGTTGATCACAACCCCAAACTCTCTGAATCTGAAAAACATCTAAGATAAAATCCCAAACTTCTTTGGAAAAATAACAATAAACCATCAAATGATTTATCGATTCCTCCTCTTCTCCCCACATAACACATCTACTTGGACCAAAAAAAACTCTTTTTGACAGATTATCCCAAGTCAAAATTTTATTTTCGAACAGGAGCCAACTAAAAATTTTAATTCTCAAAGGAATCTGCCACTTCCAAACATCAATCAACCACTCCTCAGAGACATCCTCACTATCATCTAAAAAAATATCTATAAGTTATCTATAAGAAAGAGAGCATGAAGGATTCATATAGAGATATATGAGAGCTATTGGATATAGAGATAATTTTCTGTTTTTTTTCTTAAGAAAATATATATGTGATTTGACCATTTTTTCTTTAAAGATTTGTTTTGTTTTTTTTGCATCAAATATGTTTATATTGGTTATTTTAGTTAAAATTTACAAGTTTAATAATAAATTGTAAGTTTTTAATTGAATATTCATTGCCTAAAATACTAAGTATTTAGGTATAATATTTGAATTCTTAAAAAATAACATGTTGAAGAGGTTCTTCCCTAAAAACCCTAATTTACAAGTGTAATCTACTCTTACATATGTAGGTTACCAAAGCCCTCTTTTTATGATTAATGAACATTTAATGAATAGGTTTCTCTTTTATTTCTACTATTTTAATTTCGTTTTTGAAATTTTATCAATTTTTGTAGTGATAGTGACTATTTTCCACTTTAGCAACTCCACATCTTGCCTTGATCAAGTTAGGCAACTAATTTTGTCTTTTTCATTGTCCACATCATTAATGTCTTCTTCTTAATGCGATTGAGGTTCAATACTTTGAGTTTTATATATATATATATATATATATATATATATTGGTTATTTTCGTCAAAACATACAAGTTTAATAGTAAATTGTATGTTTTTAATTGAATATTCACTACTTAAAATACTAAGTATTCATGTATAATATTTGAATTCTTAAAAACTAAAATGTTGAAGAGGCTCTTTCTTAAAAACCTTAATTTACAAGTGTAATCTAAGAAGTAGGTTATCAAAACCCTCTTTTTATGATTAATGAACATTCAATGAATATGTTCCTCTTTTATTTCTACTATCTTAATTTCGTTTTTTCTCTCATTTCAAATTTTATCAATTTTTGTAGTGATAGTGACTATTTTCCACTTTAGCAACTCCACATCTTGCCTTGATCAAGTTAGGCAAATAATTTTGTCTTTTTCATTGTCCACTTCATCAATGTCTTCTTCTTAATGTAATTGAGGTTCAATACTTCGAGTTATATATATATGGCTCAATGGAAGGGTATACATGTAATATGCCTTTAAATTCATCCTCATTCTCAACTACAACATGGATCGAAAAAGTGAGGGACATTGACTATTAAGTATGGCTTAGTGAAAGAGTTTATATGCAATATGCCCCTAAATTCATCCTCAACTACAACATAAATTAGACAAAGTAAGGGACTTTGATTATTCCCATTTATTCTACTTTTAGTAATTAATGAGGCATTGTGTAATAACTTCCATGTTAATACACATGTACCACTAAATATCTTAATTGTATGAGAAAAATGTTTTCTTTCCAATCTAGATAAATCTTCATAGAATTCCTATGTGGTAAATTTTGTATGCCATATATCTTTCAATTAGGAGTGTTGGATTAGAAATATTTCAAACCCTTCACTGGGAAGTGTGCATCTTGCATGGTTACTCTTTAAACAAATTATTAAGAAGATTCTATTAGCTCTATTTTGAAAGGATTGCATCACACTAATTATTATACTTAGAAACAATTAACTTTTAATATACTAAGAGAAGTGAGGTGCTCTTATACTTGGAGTGCAGGGTGAAACATATGTGTAAGAACATATATATTTATGTGAGAAATACTATAACAAAATGGAATTACTTCATATTCAAAGGACAATCAATGGTAAAATGGTTTTGGTAACAATGGAAACAATCAATAGCCTTACCTTTGGACTTAGGCAATTCTAGTTGCTTCCATGTTGTGATGTCACCATCATCTTGAGCATCCTTTGTCCTAAACTATCCAAACTTAAGTTTCAACTCTATCATAGCTTGCAACCTTTGTTCCAAGGATTTATATCATGCTTTGGAATGCTAAGACACCTTGGTGTACTCTTGGAGGAATTGTCCAAACCTTGTTGTTAGGGCTTCTATCCTTGACTCTGTCGGTTTTTCTTCTGCACCATCCATGCTACACATAGACGTGGAAATAGAAACTACGCAAGCCTTCAAAGGCTCAAATCACATTCTATGTGGCTGAATTATATTGGTTTCCTACTACACCAAGGAACTATTTCTGCTCCAACCATCTTCAAGTTTCTCTACAATCATCTACCAGACTTTATTTAGGTGAAGAATGTTACAATGTACAATAGAGGAGCCAGGCCCACTACCTGCATATCTTTTATAGACTACAATTACATAAGGCACAACTTCCTACAATAATTATCAATCCAAACCCTAAAGCGACTGCAAATATTCCTCCTGTAGTTCCTATCTCCTTAAGTGAAGAGACATAGTCTAGTTATAGTAGGTGAAAGCTAGCCAAGCCCCTACAACCGAGGCAAGGAATTTTCACACAACCTTATATAGTTTAGTTTCTTTCCATTCCAAGGCACTAAGACTGCCTCAATCATTTTCAATTCACTCTATGGTCGCCTACCATACTTTATTTAGGTGAAGAATGTTACAATGTGTTATATACAAGCTAGGCCAATTGCATGCAACTCTTTTATAGAATACAATTACACAAGACACAACTACCTACAAGAACTATGAGTCCAACCCTGGAAATGACCATGGCACCTAAGGTATCCAAGGTAGTTCATCCACATATAATGATGGGTTTTCTTGTTGTTTTAAGAATGTTGGGAAGTGTTGCAAGCTTGAGGAAGTAAGGAGAACCAATTCTTTGAGACTTGTAGACTTTTCAAAGGTGCTAAGAGGGTTGAACCACTTCTAGGTTTCAACATGAAAAGAACAAAGAAATAGTCATAGAAGCCCAAGATGGAAGGTATGGTCATGGGCTTGGAACAATGAGATCAAGAAATTCATCAGGTGTACTAGGAACATGTGGCAAAGATAGAGAATATTGACACATGAGTTGAAGCTTGGGATAAAAAGTTACAAAATTTGACCAACCCGGTAGAGACTTGGGAACTATGTAAGTTGGGATCGTTTAGGAGGAAAGATTCCCACGACGATATCAACACTATAGAAAGAAAATAGTGGATATTTCCTAAGTCTAAAGGTAATAATGTTACTCGCTTCCTTTGTTACCAAAAACATTTTTCCATTGATTGTCCTTTGAAGAAGTTGTAAGACTTGGAAGAATTGAAAGTGCAATTGACTTTGAAGGAGAATTCAATACCATTGGGATAAAACCAAACACCATATCCTTCAAAGGTAGCATTGGAGGTTCTAGGTTCCCTGAGAGAAAGTTTAGGCAAGTTCATGGAAGAAGGAAATGAATGTGAGTTGCAAGGTGAAGGAATGAATGATCTTTGTTTTGTGAATGCAATCGTGAGTGGGATGAAGGTGGTAGCTTTGGTAGAAATCAATGCAATTCATCATAATATTGAGAGGTACATGGCCATGATCAAGGTAGTAAAATCAATAAAGAATCCAACATTAGGAGTAGTTCATTATGAACCTTTGAAGGTTAGGGAATGGTTTGACAATTTGGACTTGATAGTGACTCCATTGGATGACCATATGGTTATCTTGAGGAAAGAATTTATCAATATTGCTAAAGCAGTTCCCATGCCCCTTGATAACTATTTGATGCTCTTAGATGGAATAGATACTAGAAGGAATTTGGGAAGGATGCCAAGAATGTCATCCGTGAAGTTGATCAAGGAAACTAGTGAATCTGTAGACAAGCATTGTGTAATTGTACAACAACAAGAAGAGATGGTTTCAAGCAAATTATCCTTGGATTCCCAAGATGTTGAACACCATGTAGCTAATAGGTTGGAAACATTAGAGACTTCGGTGGAGTCAGTATTGAGAAAGAATAAGTCATTGTGAATTTTGAGGAACCAAAAACAAGACATTGGGGGTAAGACTAAACTTGCACTAATAGTAGTTGTGGGGGTTGTTGGAAAAGGCAATCACTCAGACATGACTTGTTGCATGCATAGTTTTGCATGAGAGAAGGTATTTTAGATGAATGATGAGTTTTTAGTGGAAAAAAACCCAAGTATTGGGTATAAATAGTGCACAAAGGCACTCATCCAACAAGATTATCAGTTGCAAGATGTTGGAATGGTTGAAAAAAAGGTTGTGCAATATTTCCTTGTCTTAGACATAGGATATTTCTCAGCCTACACTTATGACAACTAGACCATACCTCTTCACTTAAGTCATACCCATTACTTTTCCTTTAGCTAAAATATGTTAGATACACAACTAAGTCCAACAAAATCAAGTTGACCCAATAGTAGGCACACATATAACCATGACCTTAAAACATCCTAACAATACTTATACTTTTTCAATATTTCAATACTTACCCAACACAAAGAAAATAAAGAAAGATAACATGCATTCAAGTAACCACATACACAAGTATAGGTGAAACCCAAGGTGGATTCCTTAACATTATCTAAATGAAGAATGTTACCATGTACAACATAGGAGTGCGGCTAATTTCATGTGGATAATTTATAGAATACAATTACACAAGGCACAACTGTCTACAAGAACTATAAAGGACCAACCCCTAATGCAATCATAGATTTTCCTCATATGGGTCATGTCTTCTTCTGTCACTTAACCAAATCCAAATTACTCCTATTATCACAACCTTAAAATTAGCACAACTATAGAAAACTTTGCACCTTTGTGTATGTATTCCCTTCCTAAATATCCTTAGCAGTTTTGAGGCATCCTTCTTTTATCATAGACTTGAATCGCCTTTGCCTTATTCTTTGGAATTGTGTAATCTACTCAAACTCCAAGTGGAACAAGTGCCATCCAACAAATTTACATTCTTCAGTGCCTTGTCTGCCAATCCTCTGTGTCCAACAAGTGCACCCAAGTGCATCTGGAAGGTGTGCATGGAAAGTGCATTTGAAGGTACTCATCCACCAACTAAGGGATTCTTATCTCCTTGGTTTTTCACATCCAAATCATTTGCCTAAGGCATAACAACTCATATAAAGGAAATATGGAATGATTCACCAATCCATCCATTGATGGGGGATACAATGTATAGCACTAGAACCTTCTATGAAAACCCTCCACTCCCACCTAGATAGTGTGTTGACTATCATTTGTAGGTGAAGGCCTTGCATCCTCCCCCACTAAACTTGTTTTCATCCTAGAAACATCCAAACACAACTTTTTTAATTTCTTTGAGTTTATACTTCTCAAACTCTTGGATATTGTATTCATACTACCACAACACCTCTTTCCTTTCCCAATTGTTCTCCTCTTTAGGTTTGTCTTTCCAACTGAAAAATTACTTGTGCCTTCCATTCTTATCAAAGTGTCATTCCTATGTGCAAGTATATTTTCCACTTCTAGCTTTGGTCTATCTACGATCAATACAAGGGCTCTTGATGGTGCAACTTTTCTAGGATCACCTTCATCAATCCTTCAAGGATTAAATTGACTGATATAGGAAATTGAATGGTGAGATATCATGTGTTATGGTAGCTCCAATGTATAGGTGGTATGGAAAATGTCCTCAAGTACCTTGAATGGTCCTTTAAACTGGCACAAAAAAGCACCAAACAAGTCACTTGGTGTATTGAACTTCTCTCTACCAAACTTAAGTAATACCATGTCACCAACTTGAAACTTTACCTCCCTTCTACCATGATTTTCCCAACACTTCATCCTTTTAGTTGCATTCGTCAATTGAACATGATCCATATCCAATATATCTTTCCATCCCTTCATGAAGCCAAAGGTTGATGGGTTTCACTCATAGTATCCTTGTAGAACCATGTGGGGTGCCAATGGTTGTTGTCCATTTTCCAACTCAAATGAACTGTAGCCCATCATAAAACTGCGTTACTCAATGAGGAGGCAGGTGTATTCATTAGGTGTGTGGGTGGAAAATTTGTAGTCATGCAATGATATAGAATTAAGAGTTGTGAGGGGTGATATTTGTGCAGTGATAGATGGAGGTGAAAAATCCGATAAGGAATATGAAACTATGGTACCGTGGTTAAACGTGGAAGAAGGAGAAATAGAAAAGACCTTTCATTGTGAACCCAATGTTTTCAGGTGTGAGTTTAATGAAGATATCAACAAATACGGAGTGGGTGTGAAGTACCCTAATGATGAATACAGTGGGGTTATCGTGGATTGTAATAATACGGAGGAGTTTATGAAGATGTGCACATTCCTTGATTGGGTAGCAAGGAACCGTTTAGTTTCATTGAAATGGTATGACGATACTAAGAAGAAAGTGGAGGTTCATGGGTGGAAGGAGTTTGTACAACATAATGAAAAAAGTAGGTATATGCCCATCTATGAACTCAAATTAAATAATGTAATCGTGGATGTCATTTAAGTTCGAGTGTTGGGCGAAGGCCCATTTTTGGAAAAACGCCATTTTTTGAGAGAAAATCATGAAGTGGAAAGAAAATATAGCTGGAAGGAAAAGCAACAAATGCGAAGGAAGCATGTGAGGCGTGCATGCAAGGGAGACCCAACTACATTAGGGTTAGGTTTTTTGCATGATATTGTAATGGATGACAATCCAAGTGTATGTATAAATAGTACCTAGGAGGTCTAGGAGGGGGGAGAGAGAGAGAAGAATGAGAAAGGATAGAACTACAACAATTTTGTAAGTTGGTGATCTAGAGAAGATTCGAGCAACCCGATCCTAAGGGTTAGGTCATAGGCTGAGGAGCTTGGTGTGATCTATTCAGCCTAAAAAGGATCGGGAAGCTCATTGAGATTGTAAGATCCAAGACTGTAAATGTGCACAACACAATATATTGCTAAGACATAATAAAAGAGCTTGAGAGAAAAATATTTGTGGACGTAGCCCAGGAGGGGGTGAACCACGATAAAACTCATGTTATATGATTGAATGTTATGCATCTCCATTGTTGTTAATGATTAAATGCTAGATAAATTAATGAAGGAACTAGTTAGATCTGATATTCCACATGCATGAGTAAGAGTGATTGAATAATTAAAAAAATAGAATAAATAAATAAAGATCACAAAGGAAAATTACAAATCCCCACTTATTCCCATCCTGCAAGCGTCTGATTATTGTGGCCACCCATAGAACTATCTCGGGTGAGACCACGCAGTGCACCCTGTGTACTGTGCTTCCTTTGGGTTTACCAGGAGGGGCAATAGTTTTAGAGGGCTTTTGTTGGAAGCTTGTTAAATCTGAACCTGGGTCGAATTATGATAGTAGGGTAAGATCAGAGTAGATAAAGTAGTTTAAAACCAACAAATGGTTCCATTCTCGGTTGGAATAGAATGGGATTGAGTGATTAAGATCTGTTGCAGAAGCATAAAAATAATATCAGATCCAACGACAAAAATGTTAAAAGAATGAGAGTATAAAAGGGGATGTTGAGACCGTGGAACCCAACGAAATAAGAAATAGAGTGCTGGTTGAAAACAAAAGAGCTGGATTTTTCACAGAAAGATAATAGAAACCCGAAGTTAACATCATGCAAATACCTGGAAAATAATGTATTCAACGACTTGCATGAAGTATTTTTCTGTGATTTCCTGCATGTACTACAGGAGTGGATATTGAGTTTGAAAGACAACCACACTATAAATCGAATCAGAAAGCTAGAATGGAATCCTATGAATATAGTGCACTTACAATAAGTTGGCAATAAATTTATGCACACAGTAGATTTCTTGTTAGACAACATTGTTGCAAGATTTATCACATAATTTGTAGTAGATACTGCAAAGTATTACAATGAAACAGAGCAAGAGTTACTAAAGGGACCTTGAGGTAGGGATATCATATCGTTGTATACTTCAATTAATATATTTCTATATAATAAGGGTGTAATGACAATGGCCTCAGACAACTAAACTTCCCTACGTGCATGGGGGAAGGGTAGATGCACTAACAAGAGACTGAGAAATGGATAGAGGAAAGAAGGAGGAGGCCCTGGATCCAATCATGATGGAGGAAGAACAGATCAAGAAGATCATGGCAACAGCTGGAAGAACACACAATGGAGTACCCTACCAATATAAGATGAACAACAAGAAGAGAGCCATAACCACGAGGGAAGGCTTGGTAAGTGATGAAGAAGAGGTAGAGGATCTTCGGTATGTGGAGTAGATTGAGAAAATCCTACGCGCGACATATGAAAGGAGGACAAGAGGTCCAAGAGGAGAAACTGGAAGAAGAACTTCTATCCATATCAGTGTCATTATGGAACCCATAAACCCATGTGCGACTAATACACCAATAAGAACACCACCATTTAGACAACCGAATTTTGGAAGGAAGACAACAGGAATTACATCTAGTCAAGGAGAAACAACTGGAGGATCTAGTTCAGGAAGTGGTATCCAAATATCTAGACCGTGTGGAGGTAGTAGTTCAACATTCAGGATGGCAGTACATGATCCCACCATCAAATTACCATAATTCAAGGGAGAGGTGTCGGAGGACCCTAAGAAGCACTTGTTCATTTGTGAAAATATCTGGGAAGCAAAACAGATCACAGTCGAGGACACTAAACTTGTGCAGTTATCCATCACACTAATGGACCACACATTGGATTGGTACATGATCTTAGCTACAAACAGTCCATGAGGGACAACCATAATGATTGTGGATATCAAGAAGTTGTTGATAAATGAATTCCAGAAGCCTAGCTCAAAGGATAAATACATGAGTGAGATGATAGAGATCAGAAAGAAACAGGGAGAATATGTGTGGGAGATTGACCAGAGATTCAAACGATTGAATGGAATGCTAAAATATGTCATGACAAACATGCAACATAGGCATTTGTTTGTCAATTCCCTGCTACCACACTTGAAGTATCCTTTGAGACAACATAAGTTTCAAACTCAGGTAGAGGCTCTGGAGGAATCCCTAAAAATGGAAGAAAGCCAATATCAGAAGATAGATCTAGCCATAGAGGAGCTGAAGGAGGATCTGAATAACTTAACATTTCAACTAAACCAGAACAAGGGTAAGGACAAAAGAGAATTTGTTTGGTGTACCACATGAAAGACAGAAGGACACCACAAGAATGAATGACCAACATTCATGCAGTACATGGAAACATGACTACCAAACCCTTTTCCATTAGGAGGACTATGGTGTGAGATCGGTAAGACACAGGAGCATGATCCATATCACTATCTAATGATGCAGAAATACCAAACAATGCTTAAGATTTCATATTGCAAATTTTGCAAGTCAGTAGGCCATGATGACAAAGATTGCAGGACAATGGAGCTGATGAGGGAATGAACATCAGACTTATAGGGTGCAGGTAGAGATGATGATAGGGCAAGCTGCACCACAATTCAACCAAGTACCAGCCCCATATAACATTGCACCACAAAAATATAATATTTTGCAGTCACAATGCAATATCGCGCAGCCATAGTATAACCCCACGCAATACAACCAGGCACCCCAGTACAACGCACCACAAGGAGATCGAGATGGATAGAGAGGTGGAGGATGAGGAAGAGTAGGCTTTGGAAGAGGCAGGGGACCAGTGGTATGTCAAAACTGTCAACAACCAAGACACTATGTAAGAGAATGTCCACTTCCACCTGCCACCTGTATGTATTGTTGCGCATCAGATCATGATACAAAAGAATGTCTGACATTGTTGGGGAAGATCCAGGAAAAGAGAAATTAGAACAATCATAATGTTTAGTGGATTTTTGTAGAAGAAAGGGATGGCGTAAGAAATATCGACATAGTTATGCATAGAGGAACTAAGACGGGAAATGATGCAGTAAGACAAGATCCAACACAACACCAATGGGTGAAGAAGAATGTTGAACCAAAGAAGTAGTTTCATGCGCATAACTAAAAGGGGATATTCTAGCAATCCAGACAAGAATTCTTGAAGCCGGACATTGCATCTATATCAACTGTGCAACATACTAAGGACGTACCAATGTATGAGATGCCTTCATCATTGGATCATACTAATGAAGCGCAACCTTTAGGAAAAGTAAGTACCATAAAGGCTTGTCTGCAATCTTGTTTTAAGTTATTAAATGATCAATCATTTGCTAAAATGTTGCAAAATCTGATAGAAAGATGTAACTTAGAGGTAGAGGAGAAATTAGAACAGAAAATAGTTAATCACCTGCATACAAGGAGGACAAGCAGGGAATTCATATTAAATGTTAACATTGTGGATTTCAATATGGGGGACATCATACTGGATTTAGGCTCTGAGGTGAATTTGTTACCCAAGAAGACATGGAAACGTATGGGAGATCCCACATTAGGATATTCACCTGTTCAGGTAAAACAAGAAAATCAACACAGAGTTCTACCAATTGGAAGGCTAAAGGGTGTGAAAGTAGATCTGAATGGAGTGTGCACCAAGATAGTCTTCGGAGTAATAGAAATAGTGGATGGCACAACACCTTATCCAACACTACTTGGACTAGATTGGGCATTCGACAATTAGGCCATAATCAATTTGAAGATGAGGAAGATGACATTCGAGTCAAGAGAGTACAGAGTCATTGCACCATTAGATCCATCAAAAGGAGAAATATTTGTAGAACCCACTTGCTTAGACCTAGAGGAAATTAACCAGCTATACAAAACCACTGCACGAGAAGAAGACTATGTGAATCCAACTACATATGGAGTACTCAGTTGGAGAAGTATCACGTCATGTGCGTCAGACTTAGATACAGGGTTGGAAAATTGGCAGCAGATATTACATGAAGTCTCCACAATAAGATGCGCAAGAATAGACCACGCAATATGATGGGAAGGTACAGAGATAATAGAACCCCCTAGCTTTCATGGGTGAATGACTTAGAAGAATTCCTAACAATATATGAAGATGAAGTGTTACCAAATTAGAGGATCTTAGCTCTGGACATAGCACTCAAGGAAACACTTGCAAGATGGTGGGGTGCACACAAAGAGACCATTAAGGACTGGTATTAATGCAGACGATTACTGTGCATTAAGTTTGGTGTAGAGAAGAAGAGCAGAATGATACAAAGATAATATGGACAAGGGTCACCATTGAAACACTTGGAGAAGTGTAGAACATTATGGAAGATGACACCACTAGATGAATGGCCTCATCATTTTATTCATACACTAGAAGGAATCCCAAAAAACTGGTATGTAGACCAAGAACTGGGCAGAGGAACTCTAGAATGGATAGTGTTATAGAAGAACTTTACAGACACTTTCTCATTTGAACATGAGAACCAAAAAATAGACTCAACACTCAAACAAATCAGAGGGGTGATATTCATTAAGGAACCGGAAGTTGAACTTATGAAAGAAGATCAACAACAGAACAGACAGACAGTGAAAGAACTATTGTCATCCTACCATGTGTAGGAAGAAGCACCAGATGAAGAGGACCCATGCAACATTCAGATAACAGAAGTTGAAGGTGAAAGAGAGGTGGAAGTTCCACCTCTAAAATCAGAAGTATTTGTTGCGTTGATCAAGGTAAAGAAAGTTAACATTGGGACAATCGAGAATCCCAAAATGGCTAGCATTGGAGACTACTGGGATGAGAAAACAATAGAAAGCATAATAGATTTACTGTGAGAGTACAGTGACCTGTTCCCAACAAACTTTACATAAATGAAAGGCATATCAGGAGAGTTAGGAGAGATGAAGATACCTCTCAAATCTGAGGCTAGATCAATCAGACAACGACCATATAGAATGAACTCAATATACAAGAAGAAAGTAAAAGCAGAAATTGACAGGATGTTGGAGGCCAAAATCATAAAACCAGTGGAGGAATCTGAATGGGTCAACCCTATGGTAGTTTAGAAGAAGAATAAGGGAGGGATAAGGATATGCGTCAACCTAAGGAAGATGAATGATGCTTTCCTTCATGACCCTTACCTACCCCTTTCATAGATGGGGTATTAGAGAATGTAGGAGGCTAGGAAGCATACTCATTCACAGATGGATTCTCAGGTTACCATCAAATTAATATATCCCCAGAAGATAGGTATAAGACCACTTTTCCATAAAATGGGGATCCTACCAGTACACATTCATGCTTTTTTGGGCTGAAGAATGCACCAACTATATTATCAAGAGTAGTCATGGTTTCTTTTAAAGAATTCATCCATCAGTTTTTAGAAGTATACCTGGATGATTGGACAGTATACAGTCTGTTGAAGAACCATGTAGAGGTGTTAAGGCTGATGTTAGAAAGATTTAGGCAGTGTCAGATATCACTAAATATCAAGAAGTGCATATTTGGGACACCTTTTGGGATACTATTGGTCCATATAGTGTGTAAACAAGGCTTGCTACTAGATCCTACCAAGATTTTAGTGATTGTCAATTTACCACCACCAAAATCACTACGTTAGTTGAGAGAAACATTGGGACACATAGGCTACTATAGTAAATTCATAAAAGGGTATGCACAGATCACTGCGCCAATGGAGAAAATATTGAGGAAAGATAGAAAATTTCAGTGGAATGAGGAATATCAACGAGGATTGGACACTCTAAAAGATAATATGGTAACAAAACCAATACTAGTATTCCCAGATTGCGAAAAGACATTTCATGTGCATGTAGATGCATTAGCTATAACACTTGGAGATATTTTGGCACAAGCAGGAACAAGGGAATTGGACCATCCTATAGCATTTGCTAGTAGAAAACTGTCAGAGTCAGAGAATAATTACAATACCACATAAAGAGAAGGCCTAGTTATGGTTTATGCACTCTAGAAGTTCAGACACTACTTACTGGGCAAGCATTTCAAGATGTTTACAAATCATTCAACTCTTAAATACTTAGTCAATAAGCTAGTGTTGTGGGGGAGAATTTGTAGATAGTTACTATTGTTCCATGAATTCGATTTTGAAGTAATAGTCAAGCCAGTGAAGCTGAATGCAGGACCTGATCAACTATCAAGGATCACTAATGGAGAGGAACCTACGAACTTAGAGGAAAAATTCTCTGATGCACAGTTATTTTTGGTCCAAGTAGCTGATGAATATTTTGTTGACATCATTCAATACTTAAGTACAGGGACTGCGCCACAAGAATTCAACACTTCGCAGAAGAAAATTTTGGTAGTCTAAGCTGTAGACTATCAATTGATTTTAGGACACTTATACAAGATGGGTGGAGATAACATCTTGAGACTATGTGTACTATAACATGAAAGACCTAGTATTTTAGCAAAGGCCCATGAGGGAATAACAGGAGGACATTATGTAGGAAAATCTACTGCGCAGAAGGTATTGTGCGTAGGACTATGGTGGATGACCATTCAGAGATATGTGAAGGACTACTGCTAGAGATGTGATGTATGTCAGAGGGTTGGTAAACCTAATAGACGAGATGAGATGCCCCTAAGACCAAAAATAACCTTGCAAGTATTTTACAAATGGGCAATAGACTTTGTAGAACCAATTAACCCACCAACAAAGAGGTCACGAGAAAGGTATATCATTACTGCAACAGAGTATCTAACGAGATGGGTAGAAGCAACATCTATAAAATATTGTAGCGGGGAGACAACAACACACTTTCTGTTTGATCAAGTGATCACTAGATTTGGATGCCCAAGGATTCTGATGAGTGACCAAGGTACTCACTTCATTAACAGTACTATTAGGGCTATGACTAAGGACTTTGAATTATATCATCAAAAGAGTACACCATATCACCCTTAAGCAAATGGAATAGTGGAAGCCTTTAATAAGATCCTAGAGAATGCATTGACAAAGATCTGCAACATCAACAAGGAGGATTAGGACTTGAAAATACCAGTAGTACTATGGGCATACAGGACTACATACAAAAAGTTGATAGGGCATATGCCATTCAGGTTGGTGTATGGACAAGAAGCAGTGGTGCCATTAGATTTTTTTGTACCTAGCTTGTGCATAGCATCAATCACTAACATGACATAACAGGGCACAATCAAAGAAGGGCTAAGACAGATGTTGGAAATGGAAGAAGATAGGATCCTAGCAAGATTTCACCAAGAGGTACAGAAAGCAAGGGAAAAATATTGTCATAACATACATATTAAAAGGAAGAGTTTCAAGGAAGGATACCTAGTCTTGGTGTATGACAACAAATTTCTTCAGCACCTAGGAAAATTTAGAGTACATTTGTTGGGACCATATGAAGTAAAAATTGTCACAGATGGGGGAGCTATATAGTTCAAATATTTAAGAGGTGCAAAACTCGGAGTAATGATCAAAGAGAGTCAACTGAAAATCTACAGGGACAATCAACCTCCTAGCACTTAGAAAGTTACCACGCAGAAAAGAGAGATGTAAAAAAATTATAAAAAAAAAAAAACGCGATGAAAAGAGAAAAGTCTGCGCACAGCATAAGACCGATACACTTCACACCAAGGAAGGGTGAGATAGAAAAAAGATTTTGCACACTTAAAAATCCCAGCGCACCGGAAAAAGGACCAACAGTAAAAAAAAGACAGAAATTTGAAAAATGGCAGTTACGACAAAAAGGCGCCAACTAGCGACATCTATCAAATTGAATGTCACGTACTCTCAAAGTTCCTTTGCATTAATCGTGCCAACTGGTGGCATATATAAAATCGAATGACAAGTACTCTCGAAGTGCCTTTGAATTAATCGCACCAATTGGCGGCTTCGAGGAAATTGAATTTCACATATGCGGGAAGCGCCATTTCATTTAAATCACAACTCGGGTAGCTTCTCCGAGAAGCTTCACGACACTGGCTATATAAGGAAGGAACGCAGAAAACATAACACTTATTGTGAAATTGTGAAATCATAGAGAGATAGAGCATATAGAGTGAAGAATGATTTATTAAGAGATACAAAGCAAACCAGTTCGACAAAAATCACCCTTAAACCACCATGGCACCACCCAAGTTCGGTGCGTCGAGCCAAGCCAACAAGAAACCTCGAAGCCACCATAGATCACCACAGCAGACACAAAGAACTGAGCAAGACCCTGTATAGGCCACAGAATTCATCAACTTGGACGAAATTCCCTCACCCCATATGGAACCAACAAGCCCCACACCCGTGGTGGAGGAAGCCCAACCAACAACAACGATTGGGATGTCGACATGTAGGGAACTGGGTAGGGCCAACAGGATGAAGACGTAGGTAATCCTTCGAGACCCATGAACGATGACAGAGCCCAGAGGGTAAATGGGACAACACCAAAACATACAGAAGTTGTTGTGCCAAGACAATCACACAAAGCAGAGCCTGTGCAACAGCAGGAAGGGCTAGTAGAAGATGTTACCGGCCGGCCATAAGCTTACACCAATGAGAGAACAATGGAGGCTAGAAAATCAAGCCATCAACCACAAAAAAAGGGAAAACAACACATGGCAAGGTCACCGCGCAGACAATATGCAACAACCATAGTCCTACCGCACATTCCTGAAGGGGTGCAGGCCATGCCTAACCTTATGGGATGCGTGGAAAGAATGCGCTACTTGGACCATGATGTGGATGATGTCGACAAGTTCCCATAATTCACAAGGCAAGTATACCTTGACAGCATAGGAACAGGGCCCTTCGGTGATCCAATTTTACAACCAAAACAGTGGGTAGTTGGATTGGCCAACACCAAAATTCTAAAATTGTTGGTTATTCCACATTTTGGTAGGGGACGAGATGCAAAAAACTACGTCAATAAATTGATGTCCATCACCCATGGAGGTTACCTATGGTTGGAAGATCCTGTCTCTATAGACGTGGAGCTCATTTATTTTATCACAGGTATGCCATCTCAGGGGGAGAATCATGCACAGTACCTCGACGACAAGACAAAGGAGAAGGCACCGTCAGAGGAGATGAAAAATACATATGGCATAGAGAGAGGGTCACACATAATCATTATCAAGAACATTAGTGACGCAACAAAAAGTCTAGCCACCAAACTCATGGCTTGAAAAATACTTAGAAATTTCCACAAGGAGGAAGTCCCTGCCGGGGTCATCACGGCTACAACACAGTGTGTGGAGGGCACTATGCTCAGTTGGGGCCCACACTTACTAAACATGTTCCTTGACAACTGCAAAGAGGCGCAAGATCTAGGAACATAGTTTCATTACTCTTGGCAACTAATCTTTATCACCTTGATCGGAAGGAGGGAGCCACGGTATATATATTTTTGTGAGCGGACCAATCGTTGTCGTGCAACGTGGTACACATCATTGGGGAGCATGTCGGACCCCAAAATAAAAAATACCAATGCAAGCGTGTACGTGCGATACAATAACGAGCTCCAAGAGATCATTTCCAATAGTTGGAGAATTACTCTAGAAGTGGTTGTGCAATATCGATACATCACGAACATCAAAGCAACCAGGCACACAATATGGATCCAAGAGAGAAGGGATCCCAAGAAAGAATGGATGCAACTTATATACTGCATAAAATAAGAAGATGTAGAGATGGAAATCAGGGATTGGCAAGATGACTAGAGAATTCTAGTCCTCACTCAAGAGATGCTTACGGGTACGGAGGCTGATGCAGGGAATGTTATGACACCTGTCGGGGATAAAGTTTCACCGAAGTATCCAAATCCAAGTTAGAAGTCGAAATAACAAAATAAGGGGGGTGTGCCAAAGAACGGAACCCAGATTGGACAAAAGGACACTACCCCAACACCAAAAGAACTGAAAAAAGGGGTTGCGATAGCACAAGGAACACCATTGAATCCCACCCCATAAGAATAAGACCAGAACAAGAGGATTATCATCCACACTAGGGGTGTGTGCAAAAATGCCAAGGCGCACAAGTAGCCACCATAATATAAAATCATCGAGGACGATGTTGACCTCATCGTCGAAAGAGTCCAGGACCATGTAGCTGAGGAGATTGAAGACGCCCAACACCAAAGAGGTTGCATTCAAGATGAGTTGGCCAGCATAAGGCATGTCCTAGAGCATATCAGAGGCATGTAGAGAATGGACAGACGAATAGAGTCCTTCCCCACACCATCGTAAGAAGAATCCAGGGTTGTGCCAAGTGAACATGATATGATCCAAACGAAAGCGCAGGCGAGCCTGAACTTCCATATTACACCCAGCATGTTGTGCATGGATGAGATAGTATCCCAGACACCCCTGAAATATCTGGTGTAGATAGAGTTGGTAATGGAGCGAATACCAACCAAGGCATTGTCCAAACTACAAGTCAGTGTCACATAGGAGGTGTATTCGCGCGCAAGAACAAAAGCAGTAGAGTTGCAGCACACAAGGGATCACAAAGAGGAGTTGGAATTGGTTCTCGAGAAGGTGAAGCTTGAGACCAAAGATGAGAAATATTGCATGGATAGGCTCGAACAGGGAGTGGATGCAGCGTATGAAAAAATCTTGAATAGTGGGCAAATAGTAGAGCATACCACAGTGTAGAATATTGATCATATTGTCCAAACAATTGATCAATACAGGCAGGATATTGAAAATCTATGGGAACAACTCATTCCTACAACTCCCTTGGAGGTGAAGGAACAAAGGAGGCAAGAAGATGCATGACAGATGGAGGAAATGGAATGACAAGTCAACGTATTTTTGGACTTGTTTGATAGGGTGGTGCAGCTATGGACAACGCTAGAATAAGATGAACAGGTCCAGCACTAGGACCAGGAAGAGGAAAAGATAAGTGCAACCATCTAGGACCTCAAGTAGAGGCAGAAAATGATGAAGATCATTGAGTGCCTCAAATGAGTGCAAGACATGAAGAAGCTGCAAGTAGAGCTAGTCATTGTGCACATGCAAAAGAAGGACCAACAAGCTCAAATGGAACCTATCCTAGAGATAGTCGTGGAAGTCATTTTACAGGAAGAGGAGGAAAACAAGAACATGGCGCAAACACATGCATAGTGCACAGAAATGATCAGGGAGGAGATCACAATGCAAGTGTTAGATACACTCAAACAAAAGGCCAAGTAGGCTCAAACACAAGAATAGGAACTTGTAGACAAGTTCCACACTCTAGCAGGAGCTTTTGAAGAAGTGCGCATAGTCTAGGTGGCTCAGGACGAGCCACATGTCAGTGTTGGGGGCATGTTGGGTGAAGGCCCATTTTTGGAGAGAAAAGCATGAAGTGGAAAGAAAAGACAACTGGAAGGAAAAGAAGCAGATGCAAGGGAAGCATGTGAGGTGTACATGCAAGGGAGACCTAACTACATTAGGGTTAGGGTTTTTTCATGATATTGTAATTCTTGACAAGCCAAGTGTATGTATAAATAGTACCTAGGAGGTCTAGGAGGGGGGAAATAGAGAGAGAGAGAGAGAGGGAGAGAGAAGAATGAGAAAGGATAGAAATGCAATAATTTTGTAAGCTTGTGAGCTAGAGAAGAGTCGAGCAACCCGATCCCGAGGGTTAGGTCGCAGGCTGAGGAGCTTGGTGCGATCTATTCAGTTTCACAGTGATCGGGAAGCCTGTTGATATTGTAAGATCTAAGACTATAAATGTGTGCGACGTGATATATTGATAAGATATAATAAAAGATCTTGAGAGACAAATCTTTGTGGATGTAGACCAAGAGGGGGTGAAACACGGTAAAACTTGTGTTATATGATTGAATGTTATGCATGTCCATTGTTGTTAATGATTAAATGCTAGATAAATGAATGAAGGAACTAGTTAGATCTGATATTTCACATGCATGAGTAGGAGTGATTGAGTAATTAAGACATTAGACTAAATAAATAAATATCACAAGGGACAATTACATATCCCAAGCTACAAGTGTCTGAGTATTGCGGCCACCCATAGAACTATCTCGGGTGAGACCGTGCAGTGTACCCTATGTACTACGCTTCCTTCTGGTTTACCAAGAGGGCCGATAGTTTTAGACGGATTTAGTTGGAAGCTTGTTAAATCTAAACCCGGTTCGACTTATGATAGTAGGGTAAGATCAGAGTAGATAAAGTAGTTTAAAAACAACACCGAGTTTCAAGACTTTTATGTAATTTTTCCATTTACTTTACTCTCCCATTCTTATTTTCTTTTTTCTGAATTTATGTAACATAGTTGCCTCAGAATAGTTGTCGGTTGTAACATTCAAAACACATCAAATACTAGAATTGGCCTTTTCTAGTAAAGAATTGAATATTGCATGGAATTTATTAAATTTCTTTACAGCTTACATAAAATTCACTTAAAACATATGTCGTGTAGCTATCATAATAAAATAAATTAATAACTTTATTTTATTTTTAAATTTATATGTATAATTATTTTTTATAATTTGATTCAATAAAAAATTTATTATTGTATCAAGAGGCACTTTATATTTCAGTGTGAAGGAGATGTTCATGTAACAGAACACATTAGAGGAATTAAGTTTATAAAATCCAATAAATACAAAAAAAAAAATTGTTCTAGAAAATAAATCCATTAAAATGAAATTTCAATAGAATTTCAATGGAAACTTATGGTAGTGCGGAAATCTATTGTAAAAATGAACCAAACTGCACCATATAATTTACCAAAACCTACCAAGTAAGGTAAGGGGAGGTCAATGATGGTTGAACTCATATGGAAATCTATAGTCCCTAGTTGCCGACAAGGACTAATAAAAAATAAAAAACTGAAAATTTATGTTGGCTCCATTATATACAAGCTCTCCACCTCGGCATGGGGAGATGTTCATGTAACTTAAATCTTTAAAATAATAATTAAACATTAAAATAATATTGAAAAATGAAAAAATATTAATAAAAAATTATGTTGACTCCATTATATATATCTGGGAGCTTGATAGATTCAGAGTTAAAT